>WITN01000570.1:0-56912 GCA_015025155.1 Lactarius quietus
ATCCATAGTGCACCACACATTCTCATTCGAGAACTGTGTGGGCAACTTATAGGTACCTGTGATGAACGACTTGTATGCACGTTCGACCTGCAAATAAGTATTCAAATTGTACACTAGTTAAAATAAGATCATGTTTAAGACTCACCGCAGTAAGAATCAATATGTATAGGCCAATTGGTGGGTTTTGTGCACCAATTGTCGGCAAAATGGCGGACCCATTAGCAAGCGCAAGGAACTTCTTCGTGATGGGGATGATGACTGCGGATTGGTACCTTCCCTGAGGGCGCTGGAAGACTATTCATTAACAACAAAGGATTAAAATATGCTGGTTACTTACAATGTAGTGAGGGCTTTTGGGTTCAAAAGCGCAGCCAATAGGAGTCGGCTTTGCATTGTATGTGAGGCCATCAGGACGAAGGGCCCACCACACATGCCTCTTGATTTCCTTTGACTGGTCAACGAACATGGCAGCTTCGAAGTAGGTCTTAACAAGCTTCAGAACATCGGAGGCAATCAGTGAGTGTTTGGCTTTGAGTCAATTGAACGCCTGATGAGACGGGGGCAGGTGATTTAGTCAGTGGTGTGGCCATAAGTGGGGGCATACCGTAGTTACAATATCGTCGCCAGCAGTCAGCTTGTGAGAGATGGTTGGATGCGCTGCATTGAAAGCTTCCTGAACGATTGCGACAAACGACATGGAGTTGTTCACAAAAGTCTGAAAAGGATGCTCCGAAATGAAGAAGAGATACATGACACTTGGGATAAAAACTTTAGCCCAGGTGGGCTGACGGAGGAAGAAGCCTGCATCGGGGATACAAAGGAGGGGAATCCCCATAGCAGGAGGGAGAGTAGAGGTTTTGCCTTGGTGTTGTGTTGGAGGTCTGACTCGGATCCTCAGCTTTGCCCTCTTGACAGCCTTGTTCGAACTGGCTTGGGCTTGGAGTCTATTGTTGGTGGCCCCAGCACGGGGATGGTCCTGATTTTTGTGGGTAAAAATGTGGTGACGAGGACAAGGTACTCACAACCTGAATCATGTCGCTCTCACTTTCAATGGTGCGGGAAAAACTAACCAACTACTCTTTGGTTTAAGGGTATTCGCGATGGGGCACCAAACAAGGACATACATTGTTTGCCCGGGTGCAATCTTGCTGCAGGTCAAGTGGAATAATGGGCATTGCTTGGGAGGCAATTGGCCCGAATGAAGCCAGGCATTCAGCTGTAATGTAGTCATCATCCAGGCCACCAATGACGGGTTCGGGGACAAAGTAGTCCATTGTGGTTGCATCTGCCCCAGCTTTGTTGTATTTCTTTGGGAGGAGGTCTGCTAAAGAGAAGTTGAACCTTGACAAAGAAGGAAAGTCACACGTAAAGTTAGTTTCCATAGATAGCAATAAAAGGCAGGCACTAGGCAGGCCATGTGACAGTACTGCTTACCTCGCTTCGCCAACTTGCTGCTTTGGGACTTTTTTTCCTCCCGCCACACGCAGTCTATCCGCCTTATCTTTGACGTCCTTGCACAACTCTCTTGAAGAAGCCTTTCTTCCTTTTCCTTTTCCTCTTCCTTGGACCTAGTTTGATGGTTAGTGAATGATCATAAATCCTTCGAGATGTGCTTACCTCTACTACTTCAGGTTCAGGCTCAAGATCGTCATCTACAATATCCTCTTCGATATTGTCATCTGTGATGTCCTCCACATCGTCCCATCCCTCAAATTCTTCGTCCCCACTCGATTCATGGTATGGTGCAAATGGGTTGGGGAGTCGCTGACGGCCTTGTTCCTCAACTTCTTCCTTAAGACTTTCATCTTCAAGCTCCATTTGAGCGAGCACATCTTTTGCTTCTTCGATTCCCTGTAGCTTTGCTTCCAGTGCATGTTGCTTTTCTTCCAGTGCCTGTCGCTTCTTCTCATGCTCAGCTGCAATGGCCTGGGCCGATTGACGAGGGGTTGGCTGTATACCAATATGCAAACCAGGGTGAGTGTTCCTACCCTCTCGAGCTGGCAATGGGTCACGGGCGGGCAGTGGTGCCTTCTTCTTCAATTTTGGTTTGGGGTCGATGACTGTGTCAACAGTGGATTCACCAGTGGCCTTGGGAATGGTGACCTCAGTTGTGTTTTGGGATGGCTGGTCGCCTGCTGCAATGCGCTTTGGCTTTTGGCCTCACTTCTTTGGAGTGGCAGGCATTGTGGTGGGGATTTCCCCCTCCATCAACTCATGTGAAGGCACGTCATCCGGTTTTGGAGCCAGAGCCTTCCTTCAACTGGGTCGTTTCATTGTCTTTTCTGGCAGTGCTGACGGTTTTACAGCCACAGATCTGGTTTTTCTGGTGGAAGCAGCAGTGGGCATGTGGGGAGGAATGTGAGGGACGGGATTCAAGACGGGATTCAAGCCCAACTCAATGGAGTCTGAAAAGAGGTGATCACACGTTAGGCTGTTTCAATTCACTCCCCATATTATTGAATGACACCATGACAGTCTCCCATTTTACCTGTGATATCTGTGCTAAAGAATACCCAACCCTCCCTGGACTCCGTCGGGATAGGAGATTCAAGCATCCAAGCATCACCCCTCCCGAGACTTTGAGGTCGCACACACGAATTTTCCACCCAGATTTGAATGGTACACCTGCATTCATCTCTCTCTGTTGGTTCTAACATGACTACAGGTTGGCCATGTCGGGAAGATGGTACATTTCTTCAGGAACTACCTCCGACGCTGGACAAAAACAATCAGCAACCCCATGACTGGAAGCCTTTTGAGGACCGCCTTGCTTTTGACTGGGTGTATTACCATTACGTGACCCTCCAGTCATCGGCTTCCGGGATCGTGGAAGGCCTGAACTTGTGGTCAGCCACTTCATTCAAGCATGGCTCTTCGACTGGTGCCCCATGGAAGAGTGCGAATGACATGTACAAGACGATTGATGCCATACAGATGGGTTCACTCCCATTCCATAAATACCACTTCCATTACACCAGACCGAAACCGTCGATGCCTCCACATTGGATGGAGCAGGCGTACGAGTTGAATGCTTGCAATGTCCTAGACGTCATTCAAGATCAGCTTGCAACAATAGCCTTCAAGGACCAATTTGACAGTACTCCATACCAAGAATTTAACAGCAATGGTGATCGCATCTGGTCAAATCTTATGTCTGGACATTGGGCATTCAAGCAGGCAGTATGGTCATTTCATGTTCTTTTTCTGGGCATTTTTCTTACTCCATTCTCTAGGACAAGCTCTCACAAGACTGAATTACCCATGGAGCAATGTTTGTCCCCATTATTGCTGGAAGTGACAAGACAACTGTTTCGGCTGCAACTGGTCATCAAGAATATCATCCTGTCTACGTTTCGGTCAGAAACCTTTCAAATACAGCACGACAAGCACGTGGAAATGGAGTCCTTCCTGTCGCCTTCCTACCCATACCAAAAGGTGAGCTATGGTTTAATACTTTCCGCATAGGCCTCATGCCGCGCGTCTAGCGTCAAGGTCCCAGCGAAAGCGCCCAGAATACCATCGCTTTTGCTGGCAGTTGTTCCATAAATGTCTCAAAGTCGTCTTCGAACCACTGAGGAAGTACATGACGAGCCCAACAGTTGTGAAGTGCCCAGATGGACTGTTTCGCCGTGCAATATTTGGATTGGGGCCTTACATTGCAGATTACCCAGAACAAGTTTGGGTCATGGGTATCGTCTTGGGTTGGTGTGCAAAGTACATTCTCGACTTCTTTTGCTATCAAGTTTAACTCTAACTATAAACCTTTTCAAAGATGCAATGCAATGCCTGAGAATCTGGATGGCATGGGACACCCAAGGAGGCGGTTGAAGACGGACTATCTCATCAAGAAATTTGACGCCAGGATGCTCTGGGACGCCTTTGGTATTTATGAGGATGTCGTGGTACGTAATGACGTGCATGAACGTTTCCATGGCTGATTCTCAGCTTCAGCCGTTCACATACAACTTTCCTCACGCTGACATCCACAAGCTAATCTCACCGGACCTCCTCCATCAAGTCATCAAAGGTATCTTCAAGGATCACCTCGTTGCTTGGGTCGGGGTATATCTTGAGCGCATCCACGGCAAGGCCCGTTCCCTCGAGATAATGGGGGATATTGACTGACAGTGAGTCCTGCTGCATGAGTAAGTTACAAGGTTTCTTATAATTTGCTTCTTAGGATTGGCATTGTTCCACAATTTCCAGGTCTTCAGCGGTTTCCTGATGGGTGCAACTTCCTTCAATGGACAGGCGACGATTCCAAAGTGCTCATGAAGGTGATCGCTTCTCAAAGAATATTTGATGTACTATTTACAAGCATTTTATCTAGGTTTATCTGGGAGCCCTTGCTGGATATCTCCCATCGGCAATAGTCCATTGTATTTTGACATTCATGGACGCTTGTTATATTGCACGCTGGAATGCCACCTCTTCCCCGGTCCTTGAGCGCTTTTGAGAATGCATTGCGAAGTACCATGAGCTTCGCGACATCTTCCTCACAACTGGTACCCTCAAAATGGTCTCTTTACCCTGCCAGCATGCACTCTCTCATTATCATTTCTCTATTCAACTCTTTGGCTCTCCAAATGGCCTTTGTTCTTCTATTACAGAGTCAAAGCACAGAGTATCAGTCAAAGATAATTGGTATCGGTCAAATCACAACAATGTGCTCCCTCAAATGACAAAGTCATTGCTCCGGTGGGAAAAATTGGCAGCACTCCACCACTACTTTACCTCGCTAGGCATGTTGAAGGGAACAACGGCAGCATACATGGCTGGTGTTGCTGATGGAGAAGACCCACAGGAAGATCCGACGCCACCTGATTCAGGTCGCAGTGCTTCTGGGCCAGACAAGGATGGAATTGCTGTAGATGGTGTCAATGATGAGGAAACTCTCTCAATTGTGTCATTGTCTGTCAGAACAGGTGCGAGCGCTGATGATTATGATTCTGATCAGTGTTCTCATTATTGACAGAAGCTGGCTATTTGCATAACCTTCAAGATCTCGCAGACTTTATCCAACAACCTGGCCTTCCCTTCGCTCTTCGACAATTTCTGTTCCTCTTTGACAACCCCAATAGTGCCATTGCGCCTGACACACACTCTGACCTCCCAGAATTTTATGGCCGTGTACACCTTCACCACTCGGTGCTCGCAACTTTCTTCACACCAAGTGATCTTTGTGGTGTTGGAGGGATGCATCACATCAGTAGTTTGCCGAATTTGTTTTAGGTTTTTCCAGTGTTTTCTGTTTTTTTTGGTTGCCAAAAACCGGAAAACACTGGAAACCTAAAACCTTCTAAATTGGGAAATATATTTGACTTAGTTTTTTTTTGGACCAATTTTCGTACACCAAATACAGAACACTATATATGTTTGCCTTTACAACACGGTCTCCTGGTGTCTCCCAATCTTGAATGCAGGTGAGCTGCCATATTAGAATGAAAGGATTTTTCAACGTCTGAAATTGTTGAAGTGCCTGTGAGCTGCGTGTGTCGGCAGTCAAAGAGCGATTTCTGCAGATTACGGGTTGTTTCAAGTCTGGCTCGAGAGTGATGGCTTCGGTACAAGATCCAAAAGGGTGGTAGCCAAAATCAGCATGGACAATGGGGGAGTGAGGCCAGATGGATACATTGGCAAACACGACAACATACGGGACCCTGTAGGGCATGACTCTTGCTTCAGAGTTGGACGGCATTGCAGGGTAAGATGGAGGATTAGGGAGATGTAACGTGCGGGTTGCACGTGAGCCTGACTTAGGCAGTGTGAGGTGAATGTGGTGACTTAGCAAATCCTAGACTCAAGCACGAAGGCTGAGTGACGTCTCAACACATGAAGGTGGAGTCTCGTGATCCCTAGTGGATCTTATCTCAACGCGCAAAGGCGGAGCTCAAAGTATTCAGGCACAAAGGCCAAAGTCAGTTGTCAATGTAGTACTGACAAGGGCCGAATGCCCAAAGCGTGGAGCTGAGAAGGGAGCCTTGGATACAATGAAGCAAAGAGAGTAACAAGAAGTCCAAGCTGCAGAATACAAACCATTCTGCAGCTCCTTAAGTACCAAACTACTACACAACTGCTTTTGCTTATGTAACCATATATGCTGACACATCCTGACTAAGAACCTACCACCACTGTCCTAGGAATTTGTAAGTAATGACTCATAATTATTCATCGCTGAGTCATATGACTAATGAGCGACTTGTCATCACCAGTCACCAGTCATCCATAGTAATCGTACATTTAGTAGCACAACACACGAGATCACATGACCAGTCTGAAACTGTACTGTAACATCACCCCCTTTTCAGAATGAATGCCCTTGTTCCACAACCCATCCAGGAACCTGTGTAAGTCCAATGTCCGTCTGCTGTTCATCACGTACCCGTTCCAGAGCATGTGCCATTCCAAGTCTCTTAGCCGAATGACGTGCCCGCTCAATGTGGATGTAGATGTCATCCTCGAGGCGTTTGATGGCTGCCTCAAGTTCTTCGATGACCTTGCATGAGGCATGGTAGTGGCGTACCTCAGCCTGGAGTGATATGTCTCCTAGGCGGGCCATTGCCTCATCTACCGACTGCTTGTCAGCGCGGAAGTACTTCAGGTCCTCGAGGGTATACTCAGCTGCGGGTCCCATGTCAAAGCATGGCTCGGCGTGTATCTCTCCCCTGTAAATCGGCTCTCCTCGACCCATGGTGCCGAACACCTCAGGGTTGTCCATCATGCAGACCCAGACGTACTTGGCGGGTGTCTTCCTTCCCTCACTCTGTAGTGCAAGGGGGACCCAGTTCAGGCCACGGTTGAGGATGAAGCCGTTGGGAGTGGGTGATAGGGAACGTTTAAGATGTCGCGTCATGAGGGGAGACGGGTCTCGCCCCTCGCGATCTTCCGATACTCCTCCTCCAATGTTGGCTTCTGGTGCAGCTCTTCCATATACCACCGCTGTTGCTGGCGGGGCTTTCTGACGACCACGTACTTGGGTTTCTTCATTGTCGTCGGTTTCTTCAGGCACAGGGATGATAGTGTAGTCCACTGCATGTGGAGGCAGCACTCGCCAGGGGGCGCAGTGGCAATAGTCAGGCTCGTGGTTGCATCGGGTGCATACCACGGTTGCGTTATGATAGGAAGACTCGTCGCCCGAGTCCGAGTCAGTGGTGATGTCAATGACGGCGGTGGGGTATGGACTGGCCGGGTAAACTGCCCTGCCTTCATCCTCCTCTCCATCTCTGTCCCCCTCGCCGTCCATATTTGATCTGCCCTCCAGGCAATGACTACCTTCTTCCACAGTGGGCCGTCCACTTTCACGGTCGTCTTCTTCGAGTCTGCCTCCCTCTGGCATTGGGAAATGGCGGCATGCTTCCACGAGGTCGTGGGCCGCATCGACAACGTCCTGGGTCGCTGCTGCTCGTTCGGCAGCCACCCTAATGTGCTCCACTGCTGAGCAGAGAGGGTCGTCAATGTTGTTGTTGTTGTCATAGGTGATGGGCAGGAGGGAGTCAAAGTCGATGATATTGGTAGCGAAAGAGGCATTGCTGGAAGTCATTGAAGGAAGTGGGAGTAGTGCTGTAGCTTCATTGTTACAGTGACTTGCCTTTATGTGGACCTCTCGATCGGGGTTTGAGAGTTTGAACTCCCGAATTGCTTCTTCAGCATGAGCGTCGTCCCAGTTGACCCACTGATTGTCAGAGTCTGGATAGCCCTTCCATTTGATCAAATACTGTAGTTTGCGCCCTCATCCTCTTCTTCTTGAGTCTAGTACTTTCTCGACTTCATATTCTTCCACGCCTCCTACTAAATCTGGTGGTGGGCGCTGATAGTTTGCACCGTGAATCAGCGTTTCTTTGTAAGGCATCAGGAGATCTGTGTGAAACACATCATGGATGCTCCACTGTGTGGGAAGTTCGAGATGATAGTTAACAGGAGACATCACCTGGACGACCCTGAAGGGTCCGTGCCTCCTGGGCGCAAGCTTTGTGGTTGGTTGGTTGGTTTGTAGGTGACGTCCTTCTAGCCACACCTGATCTCCTACTTGGTATTTGGGCGTATCACGGTGTTTCACCCATGATTCTTGTGCCTTGCGCATGAGCCCTTGGGCATTGTTTCGGGCTTCTTTCAGTTGTTGTAATCTGATCATTACTTGTGGAATAGGAGACGGTGTATCTGTCCAGTTAGTGCATGGGTGATAGCCCATCAGAATGTAGAATGGTGACTCATGCGTGGACTCGTTGATCCAGTTGTTATGGGTAAACTCCGCTAGTGATAGATGTTGTGCCCAGTCATCTTGCCTCTCGTTGACCCAGAATCTGAGATACTGTTTGAGCCATTGGTTAGTATGCTCAGACTGTCCATCAGTTCGTGGGTGATAGGTGGTAGAAATATTTTGTTGTATTCCCAAGATTCAACATAGCTCCCTTGTGAACTTTGATGCAAATCATGGGTCCCTGTCACTGATGATTTTTGACAGTAGTCCGAAGCGAGCGACTACGTGTTGGCATACAGCGCAGCTGTTTCTTCTCCCGAGATTTCTTCTTTGCAGGGTATGAATATTGAGGCTTTTGAGCAGTTGTGATCAGTAACGGTCAATATGGAGTCACAGTTCTGTGATACTGGAAGCTTAGTGATGAAGTCTAGAGCTATTACTTCAAACGGCGTAGCTTCTGGTTTTGGGAAAATCGGTTGTAATGGTGCTTTTGTGGTACGTGTGTTGACCTTACACCACTGACATGCTGTGCATCCTTTGACGTATTCTGTGACATCTTGCCGCATCTGTGGCCACCAGTAGTATCTCTCTATTTGCTGGAGAGTTTGTGTGATTCCTGGATGTCCATGAATGGGTGGATCATGATGAGCGGATATGACTTCTCTAATTTCTGCCTCCAATCCTGTGAGTACCAGTCTTTTTCCCTGGTACCACCAAAGGTCGTTGATTTTGGTCAGCTTGTGTGGGTCTGCCCACTTGCGTATTTTGTCTTTGTCTTGTGGCCTTGGTGGACTATCGACTCTTGTTATCGTTCGTACAAATAGTTCCTCTGGTAGGACTGTTACGTCCTCGTTGTCTTTTTCCCCTTGATCATAGTCTGACCAGCGTGACAGTGTGTCCGCTCGTCCGTTGGCTGTTCCTTTGACATGGTGTATTTTGAAGTTGTACTCTGCTAGCTCCAGTACCTCTCTGGCGATTCTTCTGCTGATCTTCTGTGGATCATGCCAGTATTGGAGGTTCATGTGATCGGAGAATATGCGTACTTTATGGGGTGATCCCGCCAGTAAGTGTCTCCAGTTTTGTAATGCCTTGACAATGGCTAAGAGTTCAAGGTTGTAGATGTCGTAATTTCGCTCTGCTGCATTAAGAGTGGCTGAGTAATAGCCCACTGGATGTCGCTTTCTGTCTTGTTTCTGTTGTAGTAGTACTGCTCCTACCGCAAAACCTGACGCAGCTACTTCAAGATCGAATTGTTGTGTCTGGTCTGGGTGAGCTAGTATTGGTTCAGTGGTTACGCATCTTTTGAGGGCCTCAAAGGCCGTTTGTTGACACATTCCCCATTGCCATGGTTCATCTTTGCATGTGAGTTCGTTGAGTGGCTTCACAATTGAGGCGAATCCTTTGATAAACTGCCAATAAAAATTGCAAAAACCAAGAAATGATCGTACGTCCTTAACTGTGGTGGGTGAAGCCCATTCCTTGACACCCTAAATTTTGATGGGGTCCATGCGTGTCACCCCCTCTTCAAGGATTACCCCCAGGTAATCAATACTAGGGGCGTTGAAGACACATTTCTCTGGTTTGAAATAAAGGTCATGTTCTTGGGCGACCGCGAGTACATCTGCAACTACATGCTGGTGTTTTTTGAGTGTATTGTTGTGACGCTTGGTGGCAATGGCAATGTTGTCCATATAAACGCAGATTGTTGTACCCAGAGCTTCATGTTTTGCTATGGTGGGCCGGTAGATTTCGTTCATGAAGCTCTGGAACGTAGCTGGTGAGTTACACAGACCGAAGTACATGACCGTTGGTTCATAAAGTCCTCGGCGTGTTTTGAACACCGCCTTGTGTTCATCCCCTTCCTTTATTCTTGTTACGATTCGGCGGAATTGATCAGTGTAAGCAGGATGACAAGTCGCTCCCAAATCTTACTAAATGACAAACGCTTCTTACTCATGTACAACTATACGATGACTGATGATGACTGATAGTATTAGTGGACGATTACCTAGCAGTAGTAGTAGTGGCTGTATCACTGACAAAGGCATACAGTCAAGAATCGGTTATAAGGTAGCTGTCGACTGATGTGGTCGACAGCTTGACTCTCTTGTATCTTCACTCAATCTAGTCAGGTTCTCTCTTCAAAGACCTGCCTTGTGCATCGCTCTCTTAGGAAGGCACGTTCCAGTGTCCTTGACCTTAGTCACGCCTGCGTGCGTTGACTCACACCACTAAGTCACGTTCTGTTGCCACCACATATACTGCCTAAGTCAGGCAAGGGTAACAATCATAACATTAGAGTCAAGCTCTCCCATATGCCGTGGTGACAATCACAACCAAAGACGGTTGGGACTTCCAACCCTTCCGAGTAGACTTCAGAGAAAGAGACGCTCCCGCAAGATACGTCATCAACCGAGTTCGTTGGAGGACAATCCCCGACGACCGAAGGAGTGGAACCCTAGAACATTTCAACACCGGGTATTACACAGAAGCAGCCACCGCCCAACGATTCCATCCTATCATCTTTCACCACAAAAGGTGCTGCTGGGTAGAACTCAGGTGGAACTGGGCCCAAGAATACTTCGAAGGAGCTAGACCAGCAGGCGATGACCTCAACTGCAACATCCTGCTAACAGAAGCACGAACAGTTGAAGAACAAGGAAGAATCGATGGAGAACCAGAAAAGGAACATCCGGAACCAATATCTCCGGAATTCCAACACCAAACACCCACAAGATCGGACACCAGTCATACAAGTGAACAAGTACACACTCCGTCAATAGCAGAAGAACCCGAGAACATCAACATCCACGAAGAAGAACCTGCAGTAGAAGCCATCATCCAACAAACAGCTACGTCACACATCCCTGACCCAATTAGGATGGCTACTCAAACACGCATTGAAGAACCAGCCCCACTCGTTATCGACGAACAAACGGGCCATATCGTAAATATGAACCCAGAAGATGTACAAGCTGCACGACGAGCGATGGGACCAGACGAGCCAGACAAGCCAGGGGGATTCGACTTTGATTATAACGAACCACCCCCTCGACCATACGAGCAAATCAACAGAGGAGTACGAGGGTACCCACAATACAACCAAGGAGGCCCTCCACCAGTAGGAGGAGGAGGACCGCCTGGAGGACCGCCTGGAGGACTGCCAGGAGGATCACCACCCATAGGAGGAGGAGGGCCACCAGGAGGTCCACCACAAGCAGGAGGAGCCCAACCACAAGGAGGACACACAACCAATAAATTCATCGGTAACCCTCCAAGCCCATTCAGTGGAGACCGATCAAAGGTTGAAGGATTTATCCTTCAATGGGAAGTATACGCAGGAGTAAATGCAAGCCACATGGCCATGAGGAACAAATATCAAAAAGCTATGTTATTCCTCACCTACGTCCAGGGAGACCTGGTTAATGCCTGGGTGATGTCCACAAGCCAATGGCTAATACGAGAAGTAACAAGGGGCGTCAGCCAGTTTGACAACAGGCTGTGGAACAATATCCTGCAAGCCTTTCGATGACAATTCGCTGATGTACTCAGCAAAGAATACGCTCAAGCCCAGCTCGATGCTGGGATTCAGATGAAAGAAGGGAAGATCGATGACTACATCGCCCTATTCTAACAACTCATTCGATACGCGGGCTATGACATCAATGCGGAACAGACCCTAAAGTACTTCATAAAGGGGCTCCCAAGGGCACTTTATGAAGCAATGTATCAACACGACGATCCAAGGACATACGAAGACTGGAGAGCATCAGCTCTCAGAAGACAACAAAAGTGGATCCACATGCAGATGGTGCACGGTAACCTAGACATGTTCAAAGGATCTGCTAACAAGAACCAATCGGGAGCATTGGCTAAATTGCTTGCCCCACTATCACACCCCGACACAATGGACACTTCGGCGGATCGAGTCAGAGGAAGACTCACAGGGGCTGAAGAAATAATCAATTCACCATGACCTCCCTTCCCGCCAAGAGGGGGGTACCTCCAGAGGCAATGAGGAAACCGACCGGACTTTAGTCAAGTCCGATGCTATAACTGCGACAAAATGGGGCACATCAGCTGAGACTGTCGCCAACCACGACGGAACAAACGACAGCAGATAAGGAGTACTGAAGAGAAACTGAGGACTGACAAAGTCAAAGCCGAAGAATGGCTGAGAGGAGTAGCCAGCGAAGGAGATGACGTAAAGGACCTCATCCTGCAAAAGCTGATGGGGACGGATTTTTCAGACACCTGAACCCAACGGCCTGGGTGAGGGCACTTCGTTGTAATTCTGTGTACATTATGCGCTACCGATCTATGCGAATCCCAGTACAACTGCACACAAGTTACAACAAGGCCGAATTAAAAGCACTAGTGGACTCAGGAGCCACAGATAATTTTGTGAGCTATAACTTTCTCAAGCAAAGAGGAATCAAAATGTGGCTGTTAGATAGGCCAAAACGAATCTACAACATTGACGACACCACGAACAAGGCAGGACACATCACTCAATATGTAGTCCTTCAAATCAGCGTCAACGGCAACAACAAGGAAATGAGGTTCTTAGTCACCGACATTGGGAAAGAAGACATACTCTTTGGATACCCATGGCTGGCAGCTTATGAACCCCAGTTTGACTGGAGAAGGGGATCAATCAACCCAGGATACCTTCCAATCACAATCAAAACCGTCAACAAAACTGATAAGCACGACGTCTTAGCCTGATTACTGACACAAACAAAGGATAGCATTGTCGAACAACTAGAGCAAGAAGAATCACGGGGAAGAAGAATACTAATCCCAGCTGTCGAACATGCCATTGCTGCCAAATCAAAGGGAGAAGAGACACCCGTCCTCCCGATACAATATGAACCATTCCGCAAAGTCTTCGACAAAGAAGCATCCACCCGGCTCCCTGAACGAAGGCCATGTGACCATGCGATCACGCTACAGCCTAACGCCCCAACGTCAATTACGTGTAAGGTTTACCCTATGACACGTACGGAGGAAGACACCTTGGATGCCTTCATCCAAGAACACCTCAAAAAAGGGTACATCAGACCTTCGCAGTCTCCGTATGCATCATCCTTTTTCTTCATCAAAAAGAAGGACAGAAAACTACGCCCGGTGCAGGACTATCGCGCCATAAACAAATGGACGGTGCGAAACCAATACCCCCTGCCGCTGATATCAGACTTGATGCGAGATGTCACATGCAGATCACGTGTCATGGCCAGTGGTGTCAACAAGCCGATGAAAGTACGATTCGCATTGCCTGTGAAGGCTGAAGACCCCCCTGAAGTGCGGTTCACTGAAGAAGAAGATGAAGATGCGCTGCAATTGGATGCAGATGAGACATATGAGGTCGCGCGAATGTTGAGTACTGAAGATCATTTCATTGTGGACAACAACACTGGCGATATCGTTCGTTTAGGACTGTCTAAGTCTGAGTCACATGATTAGTCATGTGATCAGCAACCCCCAGACCACGTGGATCTGGTCTAAAGGATAAGTCACGGGGGAACAGCGATTGCCTCAGGTCGAGATATAATTCCTGAGAGGGTATAGTTGGATGCGGGATTCCCAACATGGTTAGGCTATGTCCTGTTTAGGTTCTTTCTGATTGGAACATTCTGATGTTGCCTGATGGCTGTACTTATCATGCGCTGATGTTGCACCAGACGATCATTGGACGATAGTGAGTCATATACTTTGTTATCTCTGACTCATAGTGGGGCCTTATGCCTCATGTACTGTATGTTGCTTGGGTTGTTATCCCTGATAGCTGATTGGACGATACGATATGGTACGATACCTGTTATTGTTTGGGACTCAGTTTAGGAGTCAGCCCTGTAGTGTATATAAGGTGCTCTGTCTTGATAGACGAGACCTTATCTTCGTTGTCTTAAAGTCTACCTTGAGTGTAGCTTGAGAACAATTGAAGTGTTGGCTAGTTTGCCTGTTCCTCTCATCTTGTTGATCCTTGTGTGGTCTGTCCTCTCATCTCTTGAAGATCCCTGTTGTATCCTTCCAGTATAAGGCGAAACCATTGCCCTTTGGTTCATCTTTCGTGTTCGACCATCGTTATTCAACTGCCGTTGGTCTGTTATTTGGTTCAAGGTCATCAAGAGTTCCAAGTCGGAACAACGTTTGGTAGAAACGTTACACGAGAACTTGGCGGAGTGGTCCTGTTTTCAAAATTCGACGTTCGGCAGGGGTATAACAATATTTGCATCAAGGAAGGAGACGAACACAAAGTGGCGTTCAAGACGAGAAGGGGCCTATTTGAACCCACAGTTATGTATTTTGGACTCTGCAACTCACCAGCGACCTTCCAGGCCTTTATGAATGACATCTACTGGTCAACCATCGAGGAGTTTGAGACAAAAGGAATGCATATTCGCATATACATGGATGACATTGCAGTCGCCACCGACCACTGTGGCTCCACTCAACAAACAAACGACGCACATACCAAAGCAGTCGCAGCCATACTTGCCGTCGCAGCAAAGCATGACCTGTACTTCAAATTGGCCAAATGTGCATTCCACGTTCCATCTATTGATTACCTGGGGGTAATCCTTGAAAAGGGGATGATACGCATGGACCTGGCGAAAGTCGAGGGTGTTCGCACTTGGCCCACACCGACAAAAGTTAAAGACGTGCGCAGTTTCCTTGGTTTCTGCAATTTTTACCGCCCTTTCATCCAAGGATTCACCAATATCGCAAAACCAATGAATGAACTCACAAGAAAAGACACCAAATGGCGTTGGGGATCGCCCCAACAACAGGCCTTTGACACACTCAAGAACCATATCACAAGTAACCCCGTCCTCGCTCACCCAAATCCGAAAGAACAATATGACCTCGAAGTGGACGCATCGGGATTCGCGGTTGGCGCAGTCATCTCACAGAAGGGCGCCGATGGCAAGAAACACCCAATAGCATTTTACTTGTCTACCCTCAATGAAGCGGAGCGAAACTACAACATCTACAACTTGGAGTTACTAGCCATAGTGAAAGCACTCCGGAACTGGAGATACCTACTGGTGGGATCACCACAAAAGGTCAGGGTGTTTTCAGATCATATGAACTTGCAGTACTGGCGAGACCCACAGAAGATCAGTCGAAGAGTGGCTCGAGAAGTACTGGAACTGGAAGAGTATGATATCAAGATACACCATCTCAAGGGACGAGCCAATGGTCGGGCTGACGCGTTGTCCTGTCGACCTGATTATGACACGGGAGAAAAGGACAATGATTGAGTCACTGTCCTACCAAACGAAATATTCGTGTGAACAATCACGGGAATAACAGAAACCCCGATCAAACAGGATGAGACAGTGATCAACGCGTGGGTTAGCCCTCACGAACTCAAAAAGATTGAAGATGTCTGGTTCAAAAATGGGAAAGTGGTAATCACCACAAAGAAGCACGAAGAACTAAGGGAAGTCATTAAACAACATCATGATGCATTAACGGCAGGCCATCCAGGGATAGCCAAGACACAAGAGCTACTAGGACGCCACTGCTGGTGGCCTAAAATGAAAATGGACGTCATTGACTATGTGAAGGGATGCGCAGAATGCCAATGACACAAGGTCAATAACAAGCCCACAAAAGCACCGTTGGAACCGATCTACCCAGGAGCAGAAGCCACACCATTTGAAGTCATCACAGTAGATTTCATAACTAAGTTACCTCCATCAGATGGATACGATTCGATCCTGACTATCACAGATCATGACTGCTCCAAAGCGTCCATCTTCCTGCCCTGCAAAGAATCGATGTCGGGAGAAGACACTGCGATACTATATGCCCAGAAAGTGCTCCTGCGGTTTGGACTTCCGAGCAAGATCATCAGCGATCGAGACCCCCGTTTTGTGGTGAAGTTCATGAGAGAACTATGCTGAGTCCTCCAGATACAACAAAACATATCAACCACTTATCACCCAAGGATAGACGGGCAATCGGAATGCACCAATCAGTGGCTGGAATAGTATCTGCGACTATGGACAAACGAGAAACAGGACAACTGGGCAGCCCAATTACCCCTGGCAGAGTTTGCACACAACAACACGATAAGCAGTACCACTAAACAAACCCCATTTTTCACGCTGATGGGGTATCATCCAAGAGATAAGTGGGTGCCAGGGACAATCAGCTTGCCCAGCGTATCAACGAGGTTAGAACAACTAAAGGAAGCCCGTCGGAGCGCACAGGAGGCCATGATCAAAGCCCAGAAGTCATGGGTCAGACATAGGGAAACACCCAGATATGCCATTGGGGACCAAGTATGGCTAGATGGGCGCAACCTACGAACAAGTCAACCTGCTGCTAAACTTGCGCCCAGGAGACAGGGGCCGTTCGAGGTTGTGCAGGTGATGTCCCCTGTGAATTATCGGCTCAAATTACCCCCGCAATGGAAGATCCATGACATATTTCACACAGACCTGCTTACGCCTTACAAAGAAACACTCATACACGGCGCAAACTACCTATGTCCACCCCCTGAACTAGTTGAAGGCGTGGAAGAATATGAAGTCGAAAAGGTGATAGGCTCCAGGAGATACGGATGAGGGTGCAAGCTTCAATACCTTATCAAGTGGAAGGGGTACGTCGACTCAGAGAACCAGTGGGTCCCGTAGGAGGACGTTCATGCAGAAGAAGAGATAAGGAAGTTTGCACGATTAAACCCGAAGGCTGAGACTCACATAAAAGCAGCCTCGATGCGACCATTCACACCAGTACCTTCCTCATCCCCTCATACAATGTCCCATGTCCCTCTCACCATTGTCAACATTGACAAGATCGCCATCCCTCACGTGGGAACCCTCACCACCTACAACGACAATAACAATGTCAACGACCAATTCTGCTCAGCCCTCAAGCACGTCAGAACTGTCGCTGAACGAGATCAAGCCGCCCGAGACCTGGCCGAGGCTCGCAGGCGATTCCCCACTCCCGCAAGTGGCCGAGTGGAAGAAGATGAGGAGGGAGTATGGCCTCTTGAAGGAGGTGATGTCAGCATGGAGGACAGATCAGGTAGTGAAGAGGACGGCAGCGGAGAGGAGGATGCGGATATGATTGCTACCGAGGCAAGTGTCAACCAGTCCACCACCTCACTCACCACCACCGCGGTCAATCCCTCCACTACCTCGCTCGCCACCACAGCTGTCGATGACACCATCGATGACAACAGCGAAGATGAAGACGATGACAGCAACAAGTCATACCATGCAGCCCGGGTCGTCTGCATCCAATGTGACAACCCCCCAAACTATTGCCACTGTGCTCCCCTCCCTATACCTCACCAAGTCCACACCATTACCGGAGAAGCCCACGATGATGCGAGCCGACCATCTCCAGTTGCTGTTGTCTACAGACCAACGGCGGAGCAGGGATACGAAGCGCGCGGTCTACCCCCCTATAGGGAAGAACACGACCCATCGCCCTTCGCTACGCACCAAACGCATGCGACAGGGCGCCCTCTCCATGCCATATCGCCTACCCCAGGCGGATTCATTCTCAACAACAGAATGAATTGGGTGCCGATGGTCATCGAGCACGATGGGCGCCGAATCCCTGCCAAGTATGTGAGGGTCTGCATGCTTGATAACCCGGAGGTGTTTGGAACGATGGGGAGATACGCGCCCATCTATCGAGCAGACATCCATGCCGAACCATGCCGAGACATGGGCCCTGCAGCTGAGTACACCAGAGAAGAGCTCGGCCACTTTTGCGCTGACTTCCGTGGGAAGCGACAGGTAGACAAAGCCCTCGCAAGGCTGGGGGACATTTCCCTCCAAGCTGAAGTGAGGTGCTACCGCGCGTCCATGGAGGTCGTAGCCAAGCTCGAGCAAGCCATCAAGAAACTAGAGGACGACATTTTCGTCCATATCGACAGGGCCATGCACTCGTCACGAAGGTTGGGTTGAGCACATGCTCTCAGGAGGGTGCGGGATGAACATGAAACAGATGTCGGACTTACCACAGTGACTAACTGGGTGGTGGAGCATGGGCGCTCACCCTTGTAAAGGGGGTGATGTTACAATTCGGCGGAATTGATCAGCGTAAGTGGGATGACGAGTTGCTCCCAAATCTTACTAAATGAAGAACACTTCTTACTCATGTACAACTATACGATGACTGATGATGACTGATAGTATTAGTGGACGATTACCTAGCAGTAGTAGTAGTGGCTGTATCGCTGACAAAGGCGTACAGTCAAGCATTGGTTATAAGGTAGCTGTCGACTGATGTGGTCAACAGCTTGACTCTCTTGTATCTTCACTCAATCTAGTCGGGTTCTCTCTTCAAAGACCCGCCTTGTGCATCGCTCTCTTAGTAAGGCACGTTCCAGTGTCCTTGACCTTAGTCATGCCTGCGCGCATTGACTCGCACCACTAAGTCACATTCTGTTGCCACCACATATACTGCCTAAGTCAGGCAAGGGTAACAATCATAACAATTCTGATGTTGTTGTATCCTTGTCGTACATCCAGTTTTGAGAACATTTGAGCTCCTCCCAAATCCCTAATGAGGTCATCAATAAGGGGAAGTGGGTACTGGTTTCATATTGTCCAATCATTAATTTTTCTGTAGTCCTGTACAGGACGTAGCTTTCCATCCTTCTTTTTAATGAAGAAAAATGATGATGCATACAGTGATTTTGAAGGACGAACATACCCCTTCTCCACTTGTTCATCTATGAACTCGTCCAATGCTGCGTCTTCTACCCTTGTCATAGGGTATACTTTGCAGTCAATAACGTCTGGAGCTCCTGGTTTGAAATCAATGGCGTGATCGCAGTTGCGTCATGGTGGGAAGCGTTTTGATTCTTCATCACTGAATACCTTTGCAAAGCATTGGTATTCTGTTGGTACTTCCACCTTTTTTATGTATTGTTGAGCGTCAACCACCATTTCAACCACCAATCTTCTTCCATATACTTGTTCTTCTAGGTCGACCCCAATTTGTTCTTTGGTCTCCATGGTGAACATTCTGGATACGCGTGTATCTTTCTCTTCTTCTGTGAGGAGTTGTGCTAGTACCGCTCTCCTGTCGTTGGGGTTAATGGATTGTAATACTATAGGGAGTTGTCTCTCATCTATAGTGGCATGGCGCCAACTGAATCGCGGTTCATAGGTAGCGAGCCATGGGTAACCCAATAACACATCTTCCTTTCCTATGTCCGTGATAAGGAATCGCATGTCGCATTTGGTTTTTCTGGTTTCCACATTAAGTGTTAGATAGTGGGTTATCTGCCCTGCCTTATTAGTGGTATTGTCGATATTAAAGATGTTTTTGGGCTTATCTAAGGCCTGCTGTCCTAGTCCCATTCATTTGATGAAATTTGGATGGATGAAGTTGTCAGTGGCTTCAGAGTCCACCAATGCTTTTATGTCAGCCATGTTGTAACTTGTGCGAATTGAAACTGGAACTTGCATAGATCGATAGCGCATAATGTACACAGAGTTACAATGAATTGCCCTCACCCAGGCCGTCGGGTTCAGGTGTTTGCAAAATCCTGCCCCATCAACTGCTGCAGGACCAGATCCTTCATGTCATCTCCTTCGCTGGCTACTCCTCGTAGCCATTCCACTGCCTTTTCTTCTTTAGTTGGCACGGTTTCTGTGGCTCGTGTTTGGACTCCACATGGGCGCTGAGGCTGCCTACAATCGCGGCTGAAATGCCCCATCTTTTGACAATTGTAACACTGTATCTGGCTAGTGTCACACTTGAACTCGCGTCTCTTCTGGAGGAATCCTCCACACGGTGGGTATGGTGGATGCTGAAAATCGTTGTTGCATCCGTTGAGGACATCTTCGGCTCCCGCTAAGTGTCCTTGCACTCGGTCTGCGGAGGTGTCCATTCTGTCGTCATCTCGAAGAGGAGCTAGTAACTTAGCTAGTGCCCCTCCCTGCGCACCACCTGGTTTAAAGGCGTCCAGGTTGCCTCAGACCGTTTGCATATGGATCCATTTCTGTTGTCACTTTAGTGCTGATGCCCTCCATTCTTTGTAATTTTGAGGGTCGTCATGCTGGTACATTGTCTTGTAGAGAGCTCTGGGAAGCCCTTTGGTGAAATACTTGAGGGTCTGCTCAGCGTTAATATTGTAGCCAGCGTGTTGAACGAGTTGCTCAAAGAGGGCGATGTAATCATCCACCTTCCCATCTTTCATTGGATACCAGCGTCGAGCTGGGCTTGGGCACATTCTTTACTGAGTACGTTGCCGAACTGCCTTCTGAAGGCATGGAGTAAGTTCTCCCATAGTCAATCGTCGAATTGGTTGCTACCGGTGGCGACTTCGTTAACAAGCCATCGGCTGGCAGACATGACCCACTGGTTAACCGCGTTTCCCTGAATGTATGTGAGGAACAACATAGCTTTTTGGTACTTGTTCCTCATTGCTGAGTGATTGGCATTGACTCCTGCATATACCTCCCATTGAAGTATGAAGGTTTCGGCTTGGGCCCTAGATCCGGTAAATGTTGGGGGTGGATTACTGATGAACTTGTCGTTACCCCCGCCATGAGGGGCATTATTTGCGGCTGCGTGTTGTGGTCCGCCACCTCCTCCTCCCGGGGGTCCTCCCCCTCCTTGCGGCCATCCACCATTGGGTGGTCCTCCTCCTCCTCCTTGCGGCCATCCACCATTAGGTGGCCCGCCAGGAGGCGGTCCTTCCCTCTGAGGTGGGAATGGTCGGTTGTCTGGCAAGTGTATCATGGCTCTGTTAGTTCTATACTCCCGGAACATATCATGTTCCCCTTGATTGCTTGGTGCATCAGGGACGTCTGGTCCCATTGCTCAACGTGCTGCAGCCAAATCTTCCTGAGCTAGTGTTTGTATGTGCCCAGTGTGCTCGTTAATGACAAGCCGTGGTGGTGATATTTCTGTTTGAGTTGCCATAGTGAAAGGTATTCCTCTGATAGGTTCTGGTAAATGCAACTCAGCTGTGCGGGCGGCTAGTGCGTCTACTTCTGGTGAGTGCACTGCTATGGACTCAGGTTCGACTGATGCTTCAGATACCATAGGGTGATATTCACTGGTATCACTAGTTGTTGCTGGGGTCTGCGCTCTTAGCTGGAGCTTGGTTACAGGTGGTTCTGATGCAAGATTTTGGTCTTCTTGACCGTCATGTGGCCCTTGTTGGTCGATGGGTCATGCTTCTGTTAGCAGAATGTTGATGTTTAGATTGTCTGCAGCAGGTCATGTTGCTTCGAAGTAATGGTTGGTGTTACTCCACCTAAGTTCAACCCAGCAACAGTGTTCTCGGTTGAACACTATGGGATGATACCTTTGTGAGGTTGCCGCCTCGGCATAGTACCCAGTGTTGTCTTCTTCATCTCTCCTAGTATCTGGTACGTGCCTTCACCTGATTCGTCCTACAATGTATTGAGTGGGAGCGTCTCGCTCTCTGGATGTGATTTGATAAGGCTGGAAATCCCAGCTGTCTTTTGTAGTAATTGGTGCCACAGCATTCGAATGAGTAGAGCTTGGACTTAATGTAACGTGTGGTTTACACGTGAGCCTGACTTAGGCAGTGTGAGGTGAACGCGGTGACTTAGCAAATCCTAGACTCAAGCGCGAAGGCTGAGTGACGTCTCAACACACGAAGGTGGAGTCTCATGATCCCTAGTGGATCTTATCTCAATGCGCAAAGGCGGAGCTCAAAGTATTCAGGCACAAAGGCCAAAGTCGGTTGTCGATGTAGTACTGACAAGGGCTGAATGCCCAAAGTGTGGAGCTGAGAATAGTGTTGCCACGGCTCAGCTCAAATTGGCTGAACCAGCCGAGCCAAGCTGTTTTGAGCGGAGCCAAGCTGACAAATCGGCTCATGACCAAATTCAGCTCGGCTATGGCTCACGAGCTGGATGAGCCGGGCTAAGCCATGGCTCGATTTGGTCTTCCTTGCTGAGCAGTGAGTACGCTCAGCTTGGTGACGGCTCGTGACGCGTGACTTGAGGTTGACTTGCTGAGCCAGGAACGAGCTGGCTGAAAACGGAAAACCCTCAACAGCCTCAACATTCAAGCTCAACGTTCAAGCTTGATGCACACGGAACCATTGATTCAACTCTCCGTTTCATGACATGAGAACTGCTCATGTACTCGTCCCCTCCACTTCCTCACTCGCTCAATCCACCAGCGACGCCAAACATCCACTCCATCTTCCCAAATTCAGACTCTCACACGATGTACTGTACGTCCCCGTGTCTGCCTCGCCGTCTTCTTTCTGGTGCCTAGCACGTGTTGTACGCATGCCTTTACGCAGTTTGCACGTCTTGTCAGTTCCTCCAGCTCTGTCTCTTCCAAGTCATCTCACACCGTGGTCAGTCAAGACAAATGTGTTGGTCTCTCGATGTCCGTCCACTGACCCCCATCTCCCACAGAGCACACACCCATCGCGCGCGGTGCCCTCAGACTATGAGAACAAGCCCCACTCTGCCCTGCCTCTTCACCCCGTCGACTTTGACCCCCACGACATGCCCCACTTTGACTCTCCCCCGCATTCTCTCTCCTGTCGTGCCAAGGTCCGTTCTCCCACAACTCTTCCCAGCCCTTTTACTGACCTTCTCCCAAGTTCTATGGCTTCCTTTCATGCTCCTCCTCACGCTCACGTTCTCGCTCCCAGAGCGACACCCCTCTGGACGACTCAGGCTCAAATGAGAGTCCTGACCCTCAGAATGCCACAACTGCAACCACAACATCGACCTCTGTCACCTCCGACTCCCGCATGTCCACTGGCCCTCTGCCGAGCCCTGTGGACATCACGTCGGCGCTCACCCTCTCGTCCGCTGTTGAACCACACCACCACGACAGGTGAAACTGTCACACCAAGGAATATCCACACCCTCACCTCCCACGCCAGCAGACCCCATGCAATCAATGACTCTGGCATTGGCGTCGACAAATACGACCCTCGCATGCCCCCGCCCCCAGTACCCAGTTCTTCCACCGTCCCCCACCCAACTTCAACCAAAGAAAAACGCCGTTCCAAGCAGATTTTCGGCCTTCCCACGTCACCCTGGTCCCGTCCAATGACCCCGAAGGACGAGCAAGTGCCCGTCACAGGCCTCACCTGCCACCCGATTACCACCGCCGTCGACACATTGCCGTGATCGCGCCAGGATGCCTTCCGTCGGCACGCAGGACCCGCACTTTTGTGTGCTACCTACGCGTTGATGGTTCACTGTCTGTGCACCGTCGTCGTCTTCCCTTCTGTGGCCCCTCCGTCTTCCATCTACACTCATCGCCACCCTTCACCCCCGCGCACTGTGCGGCCTGTGCTTTGTTCTTGCGCTATGCACGCATCACGTTGTCTTACCCCCACCCCACGCTCTCTGCCTCCGCCTCACCACCTGGGGCCATCACCACCCTCGTTGCCATCCACCACGTTCTTTTCCCTCCTCTCGGACCACCCCCACCCTTACCACCTCAATGTCTCCAGCCCCTCTATTCCCAAGTGGCACGGGAGAGGGGGAGGATGGGCCCCGCTCGGTCCCATCCTCTCCATCTCCCTCGCCGCCTCACCACTTCGGAACGCCTCCCTCCCTCTCCCTCTCCTGCGACAATCAGATCCCGCTCGGACCCCTCCCTCCTCTCCTTCGTTGCCTTGTCACCTTGGCCACCGCCTTGCCACTTCCCACTTCGGACCCCCCTCCCACTCCCTCTCCCTTGCCCCTCGGACTCCACCCCCCTTTCCCGCGCATGGGGTCTGAGCCCTGCTCTCCCTCCATGTTCTTAGTATAGCTAGATAGAAAAGTTATTCAAATATATTGTCAAACTACGTATATACAAAATATAAAAATGTTGATTTTGCATCTGCCCCCATTGCCATGACCGCTGCCATTGTGGAGGTGTCACGCGGTTGTCATCATTGTCGCACAGGTGCCACACGGTTGTTGTTGTTGTTGTCATCATCACTGGAATTGTGCAGCTATTGTCGTTGCTGTTGCTTGGGGCTGATTTGAGGTGGCAGGGCAGCCAGTGGATGGCTCTTGCTGTCACCACTGCTGTGTAAACCCCCAGATGCCAAGCAATATTGTCATCATTGTTTGCATTGGGGGCTGGGTGTTGTCGCTATCAAGTGCAGATGGCACTTTGAAGGACTCGGAAATGTTCCAGCGATGTTCAAGTGCGGTGGCTGGCATTCCCACGCTCCCGTCTCAACCTCGTTTGCATCTCATCTCTCCTGATCTCATTTGATCTCTGGTCCATCTTGACTCATTGGCTTGCTCAAACCTTCTGATTTTTTTTGTATTGCATTATATCTTGTCTACTATGCGTGGATCTCGCAAGAGGGCTCCTTCTACCCCCAAGAGGACTCCCAAAAGGCCCAGGACAAAGGGCAAACAGAAGGAGCTTCCTGGTGAGGCTCTTGAGATGTCTTTCCAGCTTGATGGTGTGTATTTCTAGTTTGTGAAGTCTCCTGATTGGCTGATATTTGATTAGTTTCATCAGCAGCTGCTGAGACATCAGATACTGCGCGCCATGTGCGCTTTGATCTAGGCACTACATCTGTAGCTGCAGGTGGCTCCCCTGGACCCTCAGGGCAGCAACAGGCAGCAGAGGATCCCTTTATGGGTCCTACAGTCTCTCAGTGTTCCAATCAGGTGAGTATTTATTATATTAAATTTATTATTCATTCTTTTAACAAATAAACACCAGGGAGTCACTCGCTCACCTCAGAGTGAGACTTTTAACCTCACAGTCAGTCCTGGCCCTCCTGGGTCAGATGACTCTCAAGAAGAGGGTGCTCCTTGTTACGCTCAGACCCTACGCCAACCCAGAAACAACGCAAATGCCTGCACGAACACTGGAAGAGTTGCCACGATTACCCAGAAGCGCATACCTGGGAGGCACGTGATCAAAAGGACATAGAAGAAGAAGAGGCCGTACACGCACTCGTACTGGCAGAAGACAATAGCTACCTCGCTAGTGACGAGGCATGCAGGGTCCGCCAGTTTGTGAGTAACTTGATAACTCGCAGAGGAACCCCAGATGCTGGCAGGACGGTTACCACAGGACAGATGAGGGTCACGTGACACGGTCATGTGAGGAAACCCCCAGGTCACGGGATCTGACCTAAGCAATAAGTCAGGGGGGCGCGAAGGATGGAATTGTCCCAGGTCACAGTACGTATCTGGCCTAACTAATAACTCAGGGGACGTTGGAAGAAGCCATGGAATTGGCGGAAGACAGTTGTGTCCTGAAGACGACCAACGACGACAAATAGCGATTGTGCGGTGTAAGACCAGCGACCTGAGGCTGCCGATGTCAGCAGGCCGTGGTTACCGTTGGGATGCACTCCAGCGGGCCGGGTTTGATCCCCTTTCGGGAAAGTGTTATTGATGGATTAGTTCAAGGAGCGCCTGTGTTAGCGCCGAGGCCATTGCTTACTGTTGCATGGCGGATTTGGGTTGTGGATGACATTCCCCACTTATGCTTACTATTTGCTTATTGATCTCGCTTACTGATGCAATGAGGTGGGCTGACTGATGCCCCATGGTTGCTTACTCACTAGTTGGAGGTGCTTGGTCACTCATTGGTGGGGATGCTTACTGATGGCTTATTGATGCCTTACGAATTGCTTACAAGTTGCTTATTGATCTGTGAGTCATTATGCCTTTCTTACTACTCATACTATGGTGTCGCCTTTGTGGCTTGACGGACATTTACTATAAATACTATACAAGTTGCGCTATGGTTCATTAGCTTAGTTGTCTTGGAATCCACCTGTACTCTTCTCAGGAAGTTCAGACAGTCTTATAGCAGAGTCATTGTTCATTGTGACTATCTTGTTGCCAACTTAAGTGTTAGGCGTTGCCACCTTGTAACGAACCTCAAGCTGGGCAGTAATAAGGGGACCTTATTGGTTATTCGCCCTTTACAAGTCGTTCCTGAGTTCAGAAGCCGTGCGCTTTGCTCAGAGTTGAAGCAAGGAAGACCCATCGGATCCAAGTCGGATCAACGTTCAGTGGAAACGTTACACTCCTGATGCCCTGGGACCTGCCACTGGCCCTTCAACTCCAACAAGGAGGGGTCAGAAAGCTGGTTCTAGGCTAACTGGTGCAGGTGATGATACCTTCAGATTCTTTCAACTTGATGATGAAGGGAAGAAGCTGTGTCAGTTCTGCTTGTAAGTTTATTTATTATTTATTATTATTATTTTTTCTAATTTTTTACAGAGCACTTAAACAGAATAATCCAGCTGTCACTGTTCACCGATATCAAGCATCTACTGCCACTGGCCCTCTGTGTAACCATCTTCTGAACCACCATGCAGAAGAGTGGGTCAAAGCATGTCAACAGCACCATGTTGAGTTGAAGGGTCCACAGGGAAAGGCAGCCTTAGCAAAATTTACTGGAGTTCCTGTGGAGCATCATGCTGAGGTGCGGATCCCATTTACTCAAGACAACTTTCTAGATGCCCTTGTACAATTTATTGTTGCCACTGATCAGGTTTTTATCTTTTTTGTGTGTTTTATTTTTATTTTTTTTGCTAATTTTTTTTAGGCTATCAGAATTGTTGAGAGACCAGAGTTTCGCCGTCTCTGCCTTCAGCTCCGCCCTGAGCTGCGCAATGCAGACATTCCTCATCAGACCACCATGCAAAAGTGCATACTGGATAACTTTTCAGAGGTAATTCAGAATATGTCTCAGCATATTCAGGTGAGCTTGAATTAAATTATCATATTGCTGTCTGGCTAACTTCTTTTAGAGCAAGAGTGTTGGAAAGGTCTCCTTCACCACAGATATGTGGACTGACCCTGACCTTAAGCCATATGGCTGTCACAGCTCACTGGCTTGAGTTTGGTGGAACTCACAGTGAGAAAAAGCTAATCCTCAGAGCCTCTCTTGTAGGCTTTCTCCACCTCCCTGGGACTCACACTGGGGAGAGGTTAGCTGAAGCATTTTATTTTATTATCAAGTGCACTGGGCTTGAAAATAAGGTAATTTTTACCTTATTTATTAAAATTTTGCTAATTAATTTTATTTAGATTGGTTGGGTGACAACAGACAATGCATCCAACAATGTCACCATGATGAATGCCTTTGAGGCCAAACTGAAGGCTGAGGAACCTAATGCACTATTTTCAGCAGAGGACCATCACATCAGGTGAGTATTAATTACTTAACTTTTTTTTGCTAACACTTCTTAGGTGTTTTGCCCATCTTGTCACACATGATGGATAGCAGTGGCTTATGTATTTGATACTCCATCCGACGCTTAGAGTCTTAAATCATTGATACTCCAGCCGACGTTGGCCGACGCGTGAGATTCTTCATGTTTCATACTCTAGCCGACGTCGGCTGAAAAAGCGGGTGGTCCACCAGCTTTATTTGATGAGAAACAATGATATAAGAGTGTGGGTGATATGCAGGGTGTACAGGCGGGCCAAATGATGCCCATATATGATGGGAAATGATAATCCAGCTGATGTAGGCTGAAGAAGCGGGCCACCCACCATGATTATTTGATTGAAAACATAGATTGAAGAGTTTAGGTGATATAATAAGTATGTGGGATGTAAAGGCGGGCCACCCGATGCCCATATATGACTGGATATGATCATATCAAAGTACAGGCATTCTACGATGTACTCATGTACTAAGATATGGCTTCACCTGATGCGCCTGTCTTGTGAGCATAGATATGGATACATCTGTATGCATTGCACTGATGTGCAGAGTGATAGCAGGTACTCATTTATCAAGACATGGCTGAACCTGAGGCACCATTCTTGAGATCATGGATATGGATACATCTGGATCAATTTCTCTGACTTGAATAGTAAGATATGCACCCAGACATGGTTTTGCTTGAGGTGCCATACTTTCAATCATAGATATGGATACATCTGTATCCATTGCACTGACATACAGAATGATAGCATGGACCTATTTGACATAACATGGTGTCCGGCGGGCTGCCATTTCTGCAATGATAGATATAGATACATCTAAATCCATTGGACTGAGATACAGAATGAGACATAGTACACTTGTGTACCAAGACATAGTTTGAAGTGGAGCACCCTTCTTGCAATGATGGAGATAGATACATCTCAAGGCCCTTGACTTACAAATAGAATGATGGCATCAAACTATTTAACATAACATGGTGGCGGGCGGGGTGCTGAATGGAGTGCTCTTCTTGCAATGATTGATATGGATACATCTCAATCCACTTGACTGACATACACAATGATAGCATGAACATATTTGACATAACATACCAGCGGGTGGGCCGCCATTTCTGCAATGATAGATATAGATACATCTACATTCATTGGACTGACACACAGAATGATAGTATGAACCTATTTGACATAACTTGCTGGCTGGTTGGGCACCCTTTTGCAATGACAGAGATAGATACATCTAAATCCATTGATCTGACATTCAGAATGAGACATTATATACTCATTCACCAAGACAAAGTTTGGAGTGGAGCACCCCTCTTGCAATGATGTAGATGGATTCACCTCAATGCTCAGGACTCACAGACATAATGATAGCCTTTACTTATTTGACATAACATGTTGGTGGTTGGGACACAGAGTGGAGCACCCCGCTTGCAAAGATTGATATGGATACATCTCAATCTACTTCACTGACATGCAGAATGATAGCATGGACATATTTGACATAACATGCTGGCAAGTAGGCTGCCATTTCTGCAATCATAGATATGGATAATTGCACAGACCTATAGATTGACAGGATGTACTTATGTCCCAACACATGGCTTCTCCTGGGGTGCCATACTTGCAATCATAGATATGGATACATCTGAATCCATTGCACTGATGTACTGAATGCTAGCATGTACTCATTTACCAAGGCATGTCTTCACGTGGGGCACCATTCATAGAATTATGGATAAGTATACTGTCTCAGTTATTATGTCCTCATAGGAATGAAGGTGGACCATTCAACTCAATGTCCTGGTAGATAATCATATTCCATCTCAAGGTGTGCATCTGTGCAATTGATTATCATCTACATATAGCTATCATTGCAATCCTGGCAGATGAGGCAAAGCCATGGCTTGATACCTAAGGATAATGGTCTCAGTCATTATGTCCCCATTGCAATGAGGGTGGACCATGTACCTTCATTGTTACGTGCGAGCTGCACGTGAGCCTGACTTAGGCTACGTCGAGTGAACGCGGTGACTTAGCAGTTCCTTGTCTCTTGCACGAAGGCAGAGTATCGTCTCAACGCGCGAAGGCGGAGCTTGTTGGCAACTGCTTGATACACGGCCCCAAGGGACGAGAGAGAGAGAGAGAACACGACTTGGATAACAAGACGAGAGTGTTACAAGAAATCCAAGCTATCGACCACAACAGTCGATAGCTTCCTTATATAGTACCGTACTGCAGTCCGCCTTCGTCAGCAAGACCGCCACTACTACTACTACTTCTCCTCTGCTGTGTAATCGTCCACGTCTGCTCAGTAATCGTACAGTAATCGTATCAGTAATCGTATCAGTAATAGTCCCCACCACCTTAGTAAGTATTAGGGAGCGACTCGTCATCCCCCTTACCATGCTCGACTTGCTGCGTTCCAGGCTTCTCCTCAACGTCCCCTGACTTATGGGTTAGGTCAGATACATACCGTGACCTGGGACGTTACATCACCCCCTTCACAAGGGTGAGCGCCCTCGCTCTACCACCCAATTGGTCACTGTTGTTAGTCCGACATCCGTCTCATGCTCCTCCGTACCCGTCTAAGGGCATGCGCTCGCCCTAACCTGGTCACCGAATGCCGTGCTCAGTCGACATGGACGTATATATCGTCCTCGAGTTTTTTGATGGCCGCCTCGAGCTCCGCGATGACCTCCATGGATGCGCGGTAGCGCCTCACTTCGGCTTGGAGGGATATGTCCCCTAGCCGGGCGAGGGCTTCGTCCACCTGGCGCTTTCCACGGAAGTCAGCGCGGAAGTAATGGAGCTCGTCTCTGGAATACTCAGCGGCGGGGCCCATATCTCTGCACAGCTCGGCGTGAATGTCGGCTCGGTAGACGGGTGAGTGACGCCCCATCGTTCCGAACGCTTCTGGGTTGTCAAGCATCCGCACCCGCACATACTTTGCGGGGATGCGTCATCCTTCGTGTTCGATGATCATGGGTACCCAATTCATCCCGTTGTTGAGGATGAATCCGCCTGGAGTAGGCGATATGGCACGGAGAGGGACCCGCGTCGCATGCGCTCAGCGCGTAGCAGGGGCGACGGGTCACGCCCTTCCCAATAGGGGGGTAATCCCCGGGCCTCGTACTCCACGTCGGCCGTTGGTCCGTAGACAACAGCAGTTGCAGGTGGTTGGGGCGTCTCATCACTGGCTTCGCTGGTAATGATGCGGACTTGGTGAGGAATAGGGACAGGAGCGCAGTGGCAGTAGTTTGGTGGGTTGTCGCATGCGATGCAGACAACTCGGGCAGCGTGGTATGATTCGTCACTGTCGTCGTCTTCATCTTCGCTGTCACTGTTGTAGTGGTCGACAGCGGTGGTTGATGTGTTGGCGGTGGAGGGCTGGAGGATACTTGCCTCATCAGCAACCGTATCCTCATCCGTCTCTCCGCTGCCGTCCTCTTCACTACCTGATCCTGCCTCCATGCTGTCATCACCTCCTTCAAGAGGCCATACTCTGCCCTCATCTTCTTCCACTCGGCCGCTTGCGGGTGTGGGGAATCGCCTGCGAGCCTCGGCCAGGTCTCGGGCGGCTTGATCGTTGATAGCTGTGGTCCTGACATGCTCAATTGCCAAGCAGAAGGGATCGTCGACATTGTTTGAGGTGTCATAGGTGGCGAGGGTGTGGACGTTGGGGATCTCGTCAATGTTGATAATGGTGAGAGGGACATAGGACATGTTGTGAGTGGGTTGAGAGGATGGGTATGCAAATGGTCCTGTTGATACTGCTTTTATGTGAGTTTCGGCGGTTGGGTTGGATTTTTTGAACTTCCTTATCTCCTCGTCTGTGTAGCGTTATCACCTAACGCTGGTTCGACTTGAACCGATCTGCGGCGTGATACTCGAGTATATGGATGAATCTTGCTAGACACGGGCAACTTAGCTTAGTTGCACAGCCACTAGGTCCCTTGGTTGACACTAGGGTATCCCGAAGGACAAGCTTCAATCGAAAGATTGGAAGAGAGACGAAGAGGCAAGTGGTGATGATTCAAGAAGACCAAGCTAGAGAGTCTTGGTCTTCACTACACGACTTATATACAGTTACACGCTGGCTTTAAAGTGCAGCTTGGAATACTGAACCCTAGTACAACTATCCTAGGAATGAGTCACTATCTATCCTGAAACACCGGCGAACCCAAATGCCGGCGACGCATAAGTGTCCATGACTAATAATGGCTTACTATCGTAGTCATAACCAAGTAGTAAGCGTCCCGAACTCCGAGACCTCGTAATGATGATGATAAGTAGTCCGCAACATGTCAAACCATGACAGTCCGCATGCACATCATCCCATGGGACCCACTGGTTGTCCGAGTCGGCGTAGCCTTTCCACTTGATTAGGTATTGCAGCTTACGCCCGCGTCCATGCCTTCTCGAGTCTAGTACTTTTTCAACCTTGTATTCTTCCACGTCTCCTACTAGTTCTGGTGGTGGGCGTTGATAGTTTACGCCGTGAGTCAGTGTTTCTTTGTAAGGGGTAAGGAGATCTGTGTGGAAAACATCGTGGATGCTCCACTGCGTGGGAAGCTCGAGTCGATAGTTGACAGGAGACATCACCTGAACGACCCAAAATGGTCCGTGTCTCCTAGGCGCAAGCTTTGTGGTTGGTTGGTTGGTTCGGAGGTGACGTCCCTCAAGCCAGACCTTGTCCCCTATTTGATATTTGAGGGTGTCACGATGCTTGACCCATGACTGTTGTGCGCGTCGCATGTGATCCTGCGCCTGACTCCTTATCTCCTTTAATTGTTCTAGTCGATTTTTGACTCGCGGTATCGGCGACTTCTTATCTGTCCAGTTAGTAAGAGGGTGATAGCCCATTAGCAATCTGAATGGCGTTTCACGTGTGGACTCATTAGTCCAATTGTTGTGTGTGAACTCCGCAAGCGCTAAATAGTCAGCCCAATTGTTTTGTCGTTCATTGGCCCATAGTCTGAGGTACTGTTCCAACCATTGGTTGGTTCGTTCTGATTGTCCATCTGTTCGTGGGTGATAGGCCGTTGAGATGTTTTGTTGTATCCCTAGGACTCGACATAGTTCTCTTGTGAACTTTGACGCGAACCGGGGGTCTCTGTCGCTGATGATTTTTGAGGGTAGTCCAAACCGCGCTACAACGTGTTTTGCATAGAGCGTCGCGGTTTCCTTGCCTGAAATTTCCTCTCTGCATGGTATGAATATGGACGCTTTTGAACAGTCATGGTCAGTGACTGTGAGTACTGAATCATATCCCCGTGATACCGGAAGTTTAGTAATGAAGTCTAGCGCAACCACCTCAAATGGCATTGCTTCCAGTTTCGGGAATATAGGCTGTAATGGTGCTTTCGTTCTTTGTGTGTTGACCTTGCACCGCTGACATTCAGCACATCCTCGGACGTACTCGGCAACGTCTCGCTTCATCGTGGGCCACCAGTAGTGGCACTCCACTAGTTGCGTTGTTCGGTTTATTCCTGGATGACCATGAACGGGGGATCATGGTGTGCTGAAATTACTTCTCTGATTTCCTCCATTGTTCCCGTTATGACAAGCCTTTGTCCTTGATACCACCAGAGTCCTTCTACTTTCGTTAGTTTGTGGGGATCGACCCACTTGCGTATTCTTTGTTCATCTTGTTGTGTGTTTGCCGTTCGTACAAATATTTCGTTTGGTAGTACGACAACATTTTCGTTGTCTTTTTCCCCTTGATCGTAATCGGGTCTTCGAGATAGAGCATCGGCTCTTCCATTGGCTGTCCCCTTGACATGGTGTATCTCGAAGTTGTATTCCGCTAGTTCCAGTACTTCTCTGGCGATTCGGCGACTGATCTTCTGGGGATCTCGCCAGTATCGAAGGTTGAGATGGTCTGAAAATATGCGTACTTTGTGTGGAGATCCTGCCAATAGATGTCTCCAGTTCCTCAATGCTTTTACAATGGCCAATAGTTCGAGGTTGTAGATGTCGTAGTTTCGCTCTGCTGCATTGAGCGTCGCCGAGTAGTATCCTACAGGATGTCGTTTTCCATCTGCCTTCTTTTGGAGAAGTACCGCTCCAACTGCGAATCCTGATGCATCTACTTCCAGGTCGAACTGTTGTGTCTGGTCGGCGTGCACGAGAATGGGTTCTGTTGTTACCCGCTGTTTGAGCGTTTCGAACGCTTTCTGATGTCTTGTGCTCCACTGCCATGGTTCGTCTTTGCGTGTTAGTTCGTTTAGTGGTTTGGCGATGGCGGCGAAGCCTCTGATGAACTGCTGATAAAAGTTACAAAAACCAAGAAATGATCGTACGTCTTTTACTGATGTTGGCGATTGCCAGTCGCGAACGCCTGAAATTTTGACAGGGTCCATACGTGTTACCCCCTCTTCAAGGATTACCCCCAGGTAATCAATACTGGGAGCGTTAAAGACACATTTCTCGGGTTTGAAGAATAGGTCGTGTTGTTGTGCCACTGCGAGTATGTCGCAGACTGCTTCCTGGTGTTTTTTGAGTGATAGTGGTTGTCGTTTGGTCGCTATGGCGATGTCGTCCATATAGACCCTGATTTTCGTTCCAAATACTTCGTGTTTCGCTATCGTAGGTTGGTAGATGTCATTCATGAAGCTTTGGAATGTGGCCGGCGAGTTGCACAGGCCAAAATACATGACCGTCAGTTCGAAGAGTCCACGGTGTGTTTTAAACGTGGCTTTGTGTTCATCTCCTTCCTTGATTCGAATGTTGTTATATCCTTGTCAGACATCTAGTTTGCTGAATATCTGTGCTCCTCCAAGATCCCTGATCAGATCATCAATAAGGGGAAGCGGGTACTGGTTTCATATTGTCCATTCATTGATTTTTCGGTAGTCCTGTACGGGTCGTAGCTTTCCGTCCTTCTTTTTAATGAAGAAAAAGGATGATGTGTACAGGGACTTTGAGGGACGAATGTATCCCTTTTCTACTTGTTCGTTGATGAACTCGTCTAGCGCTGCGTCTTCTACCCTTGTCATCGGGTATACTTTGCAGTCGATTACATCAGGGACCTCTTTTTTGAATTCACTTGCGTGATCGCAACTTCATTTTGGTGGGAACCTTTTTGCTTCGTCCTCGTTGAATACCTTCGTGAATTTTTGATATTCTTTTGGTATATGGACTTCCTTGGTGTATTGGTTGGCCTCGATCGCAAGTTCGACCGCTGATCGTCGTCCATATACTTGCTCCTCCAATTTTGTCACTATTTGTTCTTTTGTTTCTGTGGTGAACATTCGCGACACTTTTTCGTCGTTTTCTTCCTCGTTAAGCAACCTTGCCAATACTGCTTTTTTGTCGTTTGGATTGACTGATCGTAGTACTATGGGGAGCTGTTTTTCGTCAATGGTGGCGTGGCGCCAGCTGAACCTTGGCTCGTAAGTTGCGAGCCATGGATATCCCAGCAGTATGTCTTCTTTTCCTATGTCGGTGATGAGGAAACACATTTCTCTTTGAGTTCCTCCCGTTTCCACGTTAAGCGTGAGATAGTGTGTGATCTGTCCCACTTTATTAGTGGTATCGTCGATGTTGTAAATGTTTTTGGGCTTATCTAATGCCCGTTGTCCTAAACCCATCCTTTTGACGAATTGTGGATGGATAAAGTTATCAGTGGCTCCTGAGTCAACTAATGCTTTGATGTCAGCCATGTTGTAACTTGCACGAATAGACACTGGTACTCTCATAGAACGGTAGTGCATAATGTACACAGAGTTACAACGTATTGCCCTCACCCAGGCCGCTGGGTTCAGGTGTTTCCAAAATCCTGTCCCATCAACTGCTGTAGGACCAGGTCTTTGACTTCTTCATCATCTCCTGCTACTCCTCGTAGCCAATCCGCTGCCTTTTCTTCTTTAGTTGGCGTGGCTTCAGTGGTACGTACTTGTGTGTCGTGGCGTCTCCTAGGCTGCCTGCAGTCGCGACTGATGTGACCCATTTTCTGGCAGTTATAACACTGCGTTTGACTGTGGTCTCGTTTGAATTGTCTCTGGATGAATCCCCCTCGTGGTGGGAATGGTGGTTGTGGGGGTTTGGTATTCCTGTAGTGGTTTGCTACAATGTCTTCAGCTCCTGCTAGTCATCCTCGTACGCGGTCTGCGGATGTGTCCATTCGATCGTCATTCTGGAGTGGTGCGAGCAACTTAGCTAATGCTCCCCCTGGAGCTCGTCCTGGTTTGAAGGCATCCAGGTTACCCCTGACCATCTGCATGTGGATCCACTTCTGCTGCCTTTTCAGGGCAGAATCTCTCCACTCTTCGTAGTTTCGGGGGTCGTTGTGTTGGTACATGGTTTCATACAATGCTCGTGGTAGTCCTTTTGTGAAGTACTTGATAGTTTGTTCAGCATTGATGTTGTACCCGGTGTGTCGAACCAGCTGTTCGAATTGCGCGATATAGTTGTCGATTCTTCCATCCTTCATGTGTATGCCAGCGTCAAGCTGGGATTGCGCTTGTTCTTTGCTAAGAACGTCGCCAAACTGTCTTTGAAAGGCATTGAGCAGGTTTTCCCATAGCCTATTGTTGAATTGGTCTGTTCCCGTTGCCACTTCATTGATGAGCCATCGGCTTGCGGACATTACCCATTGGTTAACTGCATTTCCTTGTATGTATGTGAGAAACAACATAGCTTTTTGGTACTTGTTTCTCATAGCGGAGTGGTTGGCGTTGACTCCCGCGTATACCTCCCATTGGAGGATGAATGATTCGGCTTGGGATCTGTTCTGTTACGTGTGGGTTGCACGTGAGCCTGACTTAGGCTACGTAGAGTGAACGCGGTGACTTAGCAGTTCCTTGTCTCTAGCACGAAGGCAGAGTTTCGTCTCAACGTGCGAAGGCAGAGTTTGTTCTTTTTGTTCAATACACGGCCCCTAAGGATGAGAGAGAATACGAGTCTTGGATAACAAGCTGAGAGTGGTACAAGAAATCCAAGCTATCGACTACAACAGTCGATAGCTTCCTTATAACACTACGGTGCAGTCTGCCTTCATCAGCAAGACCGCCACTACTACTAGTCTGCTATGTAATCGTCCACGGTTGATCAGTCATTGTACAGTAAGCCGTCAGTCATTGTACAGTAAGCCGTCAGTCATCGTACAGTAAGCCGTCAGTCATCATATAGTAAGCCATCAGTCATCGTACCGTAATAGTCCGTTTGGTCACGCCCCCTTGGTTATCGTTTAGGTCAGATACTTACTATGACCCGGGACATTACATCACCCCCTTCACAAGGGTGAGCGCCCTCGCTCCACAACCCAATTCGGTACCGTAGTGAGTCCAACATCTGTCTCATGCTCGTCCCTTATCCTCAAGAGGGCGTGTGCCCTTCCCAACCGCCTCGCCGAGTGTCGCGAACGATCGACGTGCACGAAGATATCATCTTCGAGCTTCTTGATCGCTGCCTCCAGCTCTTGGATGATCTCCTGGGACGCGCGGTAGCGCCTCACTTCAGCTGCAAGGGATATATCCCCCAGCCAAGCCAGGGCCTCGTCTACCTGTCGCCGTCCCCTGAAATCAGCACAGAGGTACTGTAGTTCCTTGCGAGTGTACTCAGCTGCAGGTCCCATGTCCCGACATGGTTCGGCGTGTATGTCCCCGCGGTATATCGGTGAGAGCCGCCCCATTGTTCCAAACACCTCCAGGTTGTCGAGCATCCTCACCCTCACATACCTGGCAGGGATGTGTCGACCCTTGTGTTCGATTACCATGGGTACCCAGTTCATCCCGTTGTTGAGGACGAAGCCGCTGGGAGTAGGCGATAGGGCATGGATAGGGCGCCTCGGCGCATCCGCTCGGCGCGCAGTGATTGGTGAGGTGTAACGTTTCTACCAAACGTTGTTCCGACTTGGAACTCTTGATAGCCATGAACCAAATAACAGACCGACGGCAGTTGAATAACAATGGTCAAACACGAAAGACAAACCAAAGGACAAGGGCTTCGCCTTATACTGGAAGGATGCAACAGGGATCTTCAAGAGATGAGAGGACAGACCACACAAGGATCAACAAGATGAGAGGAACAGGCACTAATAGCCAACACTTCTATTGACTGAGGTAGATCTCAAGGTAAAACTCAAGGTAGACTCAAGACAACGAAGATAAGGTCTCGTCTATCAAGACAGATCACCTTATATACACTACAGGGCTGACTCCTAATCTGAGTCCCAAACAATAACAGGTATCGTACCATATTGTATCGTCCAATCAGCTATCTGGGATAAACGACCCAAGCTTACAACCAATCAACAAACAGGGATAAGCCCATACAATACATGAGGCAGAAGGCCCCACCATGAGTCAGAGATAACACTATGTGACTCACTATCGTCCAATGATCGTCTGGCGCAACATCAGCGCATGATAAGTACAGCCATCAGGCAACATCAGAATGTTCCAATCAGAAAGAACCCAAACAGGACAATGCCTAACCGAGTTAGGAATCCCGCATCCAACTATACCCTCTCAGGAATTATGACTCAACCTAAGGAAACTGTTCCCCCGTGACTTATCCTTTAGACCCGCTTCCCGTGACATGGGGGATCTGGGGGTTTGCTGATCACATGACTAATCATGTGACTCAGACTTACACATTCCTAAACGAATGACATCGCCAGTGTTGTTGTCCACAATAAAATGATCTTCAGTACTCAACATTCGCGCGACCTCATATGTCTCATCTGCATCCAATTGCAGCGCATCTTCATCTTCTTCATCAGTGAACCGCACTTCAGGGGGGTCTTCAGCCTTCACAGGCAATGTGAATCGTACTTTCATCGGCTTGGTGACACCACTGGCCATGACACGTGATCCGCACGTGACATGAGGGGTTGCGTGCCTCTCGGTACGGTGGTAGTCCTCGTGCCTCGTATCCAACCTCCGCTGTCGGCCCATAAATGACAGCAACTGGCTGTGATCTTCCTTCCGCATCCAGGGCTTGCTCGGTAACGTCGTCTTCTTCTTTGTCGGCTCGGGGGGGAATGCGCAGAGGGGCGCAGTGACAGTAGCTTTGAGGGTTGTCGCATCGGGTACAGATGATGTGGGCGTCATGGTACGACCCGTTGGAGGACTCGTCGCTGTCATATTGATCGACAGCGGTGGTGGAAGTGAAGGCGGTGAAGGGCTGGAGGATACTTGCCTCGTCAGCAGCTGTATCCTCATCCGTCTCTCCTTCAGCGTCATCTTCGTCACCTGATCCAACCTCCACGCTGTCATTACTTCCTTCAACAGCTGGTAGTCCCTCCTCATCGTCCTCCACTCAGCCGCTTGTGGGTGTGGGGAATCGCCTGCGAGCCTCGGCCAGGTCTCGCTCTTGTTGTTCTCTGTCTGTTTGGTCTTGTTTGGCGACTGCTCGGACCTGTTCGACGGCTGAGCAGAAGGGGTCGTCCACGTTGTTGTTGGAGTCATAGGTGGTGAGGGCGTCGGTGTGAGGGAAGTCAAGACTGATGGTGGTGAGTGGGACATAGGACATTGTCGTGAGGTTTGAGGATGTGGTTTGTCCTGTCGAGGCTGCTTTTATGTGAATTTCAGCCCTTGGGTTAGATTGCTTGAACTTCCTTATCTCTTCCTCCGCGTGGATGTCGTTCCACAGGACCCACTGGTTATCCAAGTCTGAGTAACCCTTCCACTTGATGAGGTATTGGAGTTTGCACCCTCTCCCATGTCTTCTTGAGTCTAGTACTTTTTCGACTTCATATTCTTCCACGTCTTCTACCAATTCTGGTGGTGGGCGTTGGTAATTTGTGCCATGAATCAGTGTTTCTTTGTAAGGTGTGAGAAGATCTGTGTGGAAAACATCGTGGATGCTCCACTGCGTGGGAAGCTCAAGTCGATAATTGACAGGAGACATCACCTGGACTACCCTGAATGGTCTGTGTCTCCTTGGCGCCAGTTTCGCGGTTGGTTGATGGGTTCGCAGGTGACGTCCCTCGAGCCAGACTCTATCCCCTATTTGATATTTGGGGGTGTCACGATGTTTAACCCATGACTGTTGCGCGCGGCGCATTTGTTCTTGTGCCTGATTCCTTATCTCCTTCAATTGTTCTAGTCTGGCCGTGACCCGTGGTATGGGTGATGTTTTATCCATCCAGTTAGTGTGTGGGTGATATCCCATCAGTAGCCTAAATGGAGTATCGCGTGTGGACTTGTTGACCCAATTGTTATGTGCAAACTCAGCTAGTGCGAGGTGGTCGGCCCAATTGTCTTGTCTTTCATTGGCCCAGAATCTGAGGTATTGTTCCAACCATTGGTTTGTGCGCTCTGATTGTCCGTCCGTTCATGGGTGGTAAGCAGTTGATATGTTTTGTTGTATTCCCAAGATCCGACACAGTTCTCTTGTGAATTTTGATGCGAATCGAGGGTCTTGGTCGCTGATGAGTTTTGTTGGTAATCCAAATCGTGCGACCACATGTTTGGCGTATAGAGTTGCTGTTTCTTCGCCTGAGATTTCCTCATTACACGGTATGAATATCGATGCTTTGGAACAGTCGTGGTCAGTAACTGTAAGTATTGAGTCGTACCCCTGCGATTTCGGGAGTTTGGTAATGAAGTCCAGCGCTACTACTTCAAATGGCATTGCCTCGGGTTTTGGAAATATTGGTTGTAGCGGTGCTTTCGTCTTCTGAGTATTGACCTTGCATCGCTGACATTCGGCGCACCCTCGAACATATTCAGCAATGTCGTGTTTCATGGTGGGCCACCAGTAGTGGCGTTCTACCAATTGTGTCGTTCGGTTTATTCCTGGATGACCGTGAACAGGAGGATCGTGATGCATGGAAATCACTTCTCTAATTTCCTCTGTTGTTCCCGTCACTACTAGCCTTTGTCCTTGGTACCACCAAAGTCCTTCTGCCTTGGTTAGTTTATGTGGGTCAACCCACCTACGTAGCTTCTGTTCGTCCTGTTGTGGTTTAGTTGTTGCTGTTCATACAAACAGCTCATTTGGTAGGACCGTGACATTCTCATTGTCTTTTTCTCCCTGATTGTAATCGGTGTGTCGAGAGAGGGCGTCGGCCCTTCCATTAGCGGTTCCTTTGACATGGTGTATTTCGAAATTGTATTCCGCTAATTCCAGTACTTCTCTGGCGATTCGTCGGCTGATCTTCCGAGGGTCTCGCCAGTACCGAAGGTTGAGATGATCGGAGAAGATGCGTACTTTGTGTGGTGAACCAGCTAACAAATGTCGCCAGTTTCGCAACGCTTTCACAATGGCCAACAACTCTAGGTTGTAGATGTCGTAGTTGCGTTCAGCGGCATTGAGTGTTGCCGAATAGTACCCCACAGGATGTCGCTTTCTGTCTAGTTTCTTTTGCAGTAGTACCGCTCCTACTGCAAATCCTGATGCGTCCACTTCTAGGTCAAATTGTTGGGTTTGGTCTGCGTGCGCTAGTATGGGTTCTGTGGTGACTCGTTGTTTGAGCGTGTCAAACGCTACTTGATGTCTTGTTTCCCACTGCCATGGTTCGTCTTTTCATGTGAGCTCGTTGAGCAGTTTGGCGATGGTGGCAAATCCTCTAATAAACTGCCGATAAAAGTTGCAAAAACCGAGAAATGATCGTACATCCTTTACTGATGAGGGGGGTTTCCAGTCGCGAACGCCAGAAATTTTGACGGGATCCATGTGTGTTACCCCCTCTTCAAGGATTACCCCCAGGTAATCAATGCTATGGGTGTTGAATACGCATTTTTCTGGCTTGAAGAATAAATCGTGTTCCTGGGCGACTGTCAGGACGTCGCATACTGCCTCTTGATGTTGTTTAAGTGATTGAGACTGGCGTTTTGTCGCTATTGCAATGTCATCCATGTAAACCATGATCGTGGTTCCTCTGGCCTCATGTTTCACTATGGTTGGCCGGTATATTTCATTCATGAAACTCTGAAATGTGGCGGGTGAGTTGCACAGTCCAAAGTACATTACGGTTGGTTCGAATAGTCCACGGCGTGTTTTAAACGCAGCTTTGTGTTCATCACCCTCTTTGATCCGTATGTTGTTATATCCCTGTCGGACGTCTAGTTTGCTGAACAGCTGTGCTCCCCCGAGATCTCAGATGAGATCATCAATGAGGGGGAGAGGATATTGATTTTGTATTGTCCATTCATTGATCCGTCGGTAATCCTGTACTGGCCGCAGCTTTCCGTCCTTCTTTTTAATGAAGAAAAATGATGATGCGTACGGGGATTTTGAGGGGCATATGTACCCTTTTTCTACTTGTTCGTCAATAAAGTTGTCTAGGGCTGCGTCTTCCTCCCTTGTCATAGGGTATACTTTGCAGTCTATTACGTCTGGGACCCCCTTCTTGAAGTCTATTGCGTGGTCGCAACTTCTTTTGGGTGGAAACCTTTTTGACTCTTCTTCGCTGAATACCTTCGTAAAGCGCTGATATTCTGTTGGTATCTTGACTTCTGCGGTGTATTGTTTGGCATCCACCGTGAGGTCGACTGCTGATCTTCTCCCGTATACTTGTTCTTCTAAGGTTGTCACTATCTGTTCTTTTGTTTCGGTTGTGAATGTTCGTGACACCTTCGCATTTTCTCCTTCTGTTAGCAGTTTTGCTAGTACTGCTCTTTTATTGCTTGGGTTAACTGATCGTAACACTATAGGGAGTTGTTTCTCATCTATAGTTGCATGGCACCAGCTGAACCTTGGTTCGTAGGCGGTTAGCCATGGGTATCCTAGTAGCACGTCTTCTTTTCCGATGTCTGTGATGAGGAATCTCATCTCTTTTTTGACTTTTCCTGTTTCCACGTTAAGCGTGAGGTAGTGTGTGATCTGCCCTGCTTTATTAGTGGTATCGTCGATGTTGTAGATATTTTTCGGCTTATCTAGTGCCCGTTGTCCCAACCTCATCCGTTTGACGAAGTTTGGATGTATGAAATTGTCAGTGGCTCCAGAGTCCACTAGTGCTTTGATATCGGCCATGTTGTAACTTGCGCGGATAGAAACTGGTACTCGCATAGATCGGTAGCGCATAATGTACACAGAGTTACAACGTATTGCCCTCACCCAGGCCGCCGGGTTTAGGCGTTTCCAAAATCCTGTCCCATCAATTGTTGAAGGACCAGGTCCTTTACTTCTTCATCATCTCCTGCTACTCCTCTGAGCCATTCCGCTGCCTTTTCTTCTTTAGTCGGCGCGGTCTTGGCTGTTCGTGTTTGCGTGTTTTGGTTCCTCCACGGTTGTCTGCAGTCGCGACTGATGTGTCCCATTTTCTGACAGTTATAACACTGTGTTTGACTATGGTCACGTTTAAACTGCCTCTGTATGAATCCTCCACGTGGTGGGAATGGTGGACGTGGTGGATTATCATTGCGTTTGTAGTTCTGGAGTACGTCTTCTGCTCCTGTCAATTGTCCCCGCACTCGATCTGCGGATGTGTCCATTCGGTTGTCATCCTGTAGTGGTGCAAGCAACTTAGCTAACGCTCCACTGTGGGTCTTTCCGGGTTTGAAGGCGTCCAGGTTTCCTTGGACCGTCTGCATATGAATCCACTTCTGTTGCCTCTTTAGGGCGGATTCCCTCCATTCCTCGTAGTTTTGTGGGTCGTCATGTTGGTACATTGTCTCGTATAGGGCTCGTGGTAGTCCCTTAGTGAAGTACTTGAGCGTTTGCTCGGCATTGATGTTATACCCTGCGTGTCGAACCAGTTGTTCGAATTGGGCGATGTAGTCATCGATCTTTCCGTCCTTCATGTGTATACTAGCGTCGAGCTGGGCTTGGGCTCGTCCTTTGCTAAGAACGTCGCCGAATTGTCTTTGGAATGCGTTGAGTAGGTTTTCCCACAACCTATTGTCGAATTGGCTCGTCCCGGTAGCCACTTCATTGATGAGCCATCGGCTTGCAGACATTACCCACTGGTTAACTGCATTTCCCTGTATGTATGTGAGAAACAACATAGCTTTTTGGTACTTGTTCCTCATGGCTGAGTGGTTGGCGTTGACTCCTGCGTAGACCTCCCATTGGAGGATGAATGCTTCTGCTTGGGATCTCGCCCCTGTGAACGTTGGTGGCGAGTTGCCAATGAATTTGTCGTTTCTGCCCTGATTGGCTATCACTGGTCCTGCTGGTCCTGCTGGGGGTGGTCCTCCCCCTCCTCCTTGTGGCCATCCGCCGTTGGGCGGTCCTCCTCCTCCTCCTCCTCCTCCGGGCGGTCCTCCCATAGGTGGGAATGGTCTGTTGTCAGGTGATGGTACTCGGTTTCAGTTGAGCCTGAATTCGTAAAACATATTGTTTCCTTCAGGGGTGCTTGGTGCGTCGGGGACGTCTGGTCCCATTGCTCGATTGACAGCTTGCATATCTTCGGGTTGTATTTGCTGGACGTGGCCTGTTTGTTCGTTTATAACAAGCCGAGGTGGAGACACTTCTGTTTGGGTAGTCATGCTGCTGAATGGTATTCCCCGTATTGGTTCTGGAATGTGTAACTCAGCTGTTTGCGTAATGAGCGCGTCTACTTCTGGCGAGTGTACCGCGATTTCTTCTGGTTCCACTGCTTCTTCGCTTCATGGGGTTGGCAATCGTTCGCTGGTATGACTTGATGCAGCCGGGGTGGCTGTTCGTAGTTGAAACTCGGGTCTCGGTGGTTCTGATTCGAGATTTTGATCGCGTTGACCATCTAGTGGTCCTTGTTGATCGATTGGCAGTGCGTCAGTTAATGGTATGTTGATGTTTAAGTCGTCGGCTGCTGGTCGAGTTGCTTCAAAGTAGCTGTTGGTGTTGCTCCACCTGAGTTCGACCCAGCAACAGCGTTTGTGGTTGAAGACTACGGGATGAAATCTTTGTGAGGTGGCTGCCTCTGCGTAGTATCCTGTGTTGTTCTCGTCGGATCTTCTGGTGTCTGGTACGTGTCGCCACCGCACTCGGCCTACGAGGTAACGGGCTGGTGCGTCTCGTTCTCTTGATTCTATTCGGTAGGGGTGAAAATCCCACCCGTCCTTGGTGTTGATGGTTGCCACGGCGTTCGATGTTAGAGGAGAGCTTGGATTTAATGTTACGTGCGGGTTGCACGTGAGCCTGACTTAGGCTACGTAGAGTGAACGCGGTGACTTAGCAGTTCCTTGTCTCTAGCACGAAGGCAGAGTTTCGTCTCAACGCGCGAAGGCAGAGTTTGTTCTTTTTGTTCGATACACGGCCCCTAAGGACGAGAGAGAATACGAGTCTTGGATAACAAGCTGAGAGTGGTACAAGAAATCCAAGCTATCGACTACAACAGTCGATAGCTTCCTTATAACACTACGGTGCAGTCTGCCTTCATCAGCAAGACCGCCACTACTACTAGTCTGCTATGTAATCATCCACGGTTGATCAGTCATTGTACAGTAAGCCGACAGTCATTGTACAGTAAGCCGTCAGTCATTGTACAGTAAGCCGTCAGTCATCGTATAGTAAGCCGTCAGTCATCGTACCGTAATAGTCCGTTTGGTCACGCCCCCTTGGTTATCGTTTAGGTCAGATACTTACTATGACCCAGGACGTTACATGTTCCCTGTAAACGTCGGCGGCGGATTTCCGATGAACTTGTCGCTTCCTGGTTGATTGGCTATCACAGGTCCTGCTGGTGGTCCTACTGGGGGTGGTCCTCCTCCTCCTCCTCCTTGCGGCCAACCGCCATTGGGTGGTCCTCCTCCTGGTGGTCCTCCTCCTGGTGGTCCTCCTCTAGGCGGGAATGGCCTGTTATCGGGTGATGGTACTCTGTTTTGGTTGAGCCGGAATTTGTAGAACATTTCAGTTCCTTCAGGAATACTTGGTGCATCGGGGACATCTGGTCCCATTGCTCGGTTCACGGCTTCCATGTCTTCTGGTTGTATTTGTTGGACGTGACCTGTCTGTTCGTTAATGACAAGTCGGGGTGGCGATACTTCTGTTTGGGTAGTCATATAGATGTATGGTATTCCCCTGATTGGTTCGGGGATATGCAACTCAGCTGTTTGTGCGGCTAGTGCGTCTACTTCTGGCGAATGCACTGCGATTTCTTTGGGTTCTACTACTTCACTTCGTGGGGTTGGCGATCGTTCGCTAGTATGGCTCGATGCAGCCGGTGTTTCTGATCGTAATTGGAATTCGGTTCTTGGTGGTTCCATTTCAAGGTCTACTTCTTCTTGACCGTCTATAGGTCCTTGTTGATCAATTGGTCGCGCGTCGACCAATGGTATGTTGATATGTAGATCGTCGGCTGCTGGTCGTGTTGCTTCGAAGTAGCTGTTAGTGTTGCTCCACCGGAGTTCGACCCAGCAACAGCGTTCCTTGTTGAAAACTACGGGATGATATCTTTGTGAGGTAGCTGCCTCTGCGTAGTATCCTGTGTTGCTCTCTTCGGATCTTCTGGTGTCTGGTACGTGTCGCCACCTTAATCGTCCTATAAGGTAACGAGTGGGTGCGTCTCGTTCTCTTGTGTCGATGCAATAGGGTACAAAGTCCCAGCCGTCCTTGGTATTGAGAGTCGCCACGGCGTTCGGTGATTTAGAAGAGCTTGGATTTAATGTTACGTGTGAGCTGCACGTGAGCCTGACTTAGGCTACGTCGAGTGAATGCGGTGACTTAGCAGTTCCTTGTCTCTTGCACGAAGGCAGAGTATCGTCTCAATGCGCGAAGGTGGAGCTTGTTGGCAACTGCTTGATACATGGCCCCAAGGGACGAGAGAGAGAGAGAGAACACGACTTGGATAACAAGACGAGAGTGTTACAAGAAATCCAAGCTATCGACCACAACAGTCGATAGCTTCCTTATATAGTACCGTACTGCAGTCCGCCTTCGTCAGCGAGACCGCCACTACTACTACTACTTCTCCTCTGCTGTGTAATCGTCCACGTCTGCTCAGTAATCGTACAGTAATCGTATCAGTAATCGTATCAGTAATAGTCCCCACCACCTTAGTAAGTATTAGGGAGCGGCTCGTCATCCCCCTTACCATGCTCGACTTGCTGCGTTCCAGGCTTCTCCTCAACGTCCCCTGACTTATGGGTTAGGTCAGATACATACCGTGACCTGGGACGTTACATTCATGTCCTAGTAGATGATCATGCTCTATCTCAATCTGTACAATGGTGCAACTGATTAACATCTATCTATAGCTATGATTGCAAGGCTGGCAGACAAAGCGCAGCCTTGCGTTGATTCATAAGTAGAGATGTCTCAGTCATTATGTCCTCAATGCAATGAAGGTGGACCAAGTACCTTCATGTCCTAGTAGATGATCATGCTCTAACTCAATGTGTACATTGGTGCAACTGATTAATAGCTACCTATAGCTATGATTGCAAGGCTGGCGGACCAAGCGAAGCCTTGCGTTGATTCATAAGCAGAGATGTCTCAGTTGTTATGTCCTCATTTCCATGAGGGTGGACCAGGTACCTTCATGTCCTAGTAGATGATCATGCTCTAACTCAATGTGTACATTGGTGCAACTGATCAATAGCTACCTATAGCTATGATTGCAGGGCTGGCGGACCAAGCGAAGCCTTGCGTTGATTCATAAGCAGAGATGTCTTGGTTGTTACGTCCTCATTGCCATGAGGGTGGACCATGTACCTTCATGTCCTAGTAGATGATCATGCTCTATCTCAATCTGTACAATGGTGCAACTGATTAACATCTATCTATACCTATGATTGCAAGGCTGGCGGACAAAGCGAAGCCTTGCATTGATTCATGAGCATAGATGTCTCAGTCATTATGTCCTCATTGCAATGAGGGTGGACCATGTATCTTCATATCTGAGTAGGTGATCATGCTCTATCTCAATCTGTACATTGGAGCAACTGATTAACAGCTACCTATAGCTATGATTGCAAGGCTGGCGGACCAAGCGAAGCCTTGCATTGATTCATAAGCAGAGATGTCTCAGTTGTTATGTCCTCATTGCCATGAGGGTGGACCATGTACCTTCATGTCCTAGTAGATGATCATGCTCTATCTCAATCTGTACAATGGTGCAACTGATTAACATCTATCTATACCTATGATTGCAAGGCTGGCGGACAAAGCGCAGACTTGCGTTGATTCATAAGTATAGATGTCTCAGTCATTATGTCCTCATTGCAATGAGGGTGGACCAAGTACCTTCATGTCCTAGTAGATGATCATGCTCTAACTCAATGTTTACATTGGTGCAACTGATTAATAGCTACCTATAGCTATGATTGCAAGGCTGGCGGACCAAGTGAAGCCTTGCATTGATTCATAAGCAGAGATGTCTCAGTTGTTATGTCCTCATTTCCATGAGGGTGGACCATGTACCTTCATGTCCTAGTAGATGATCATGCTCTATCTCAATGTGTACATTGGTGCAACCAATTAACAGCTACCTGTAGCTATTATTGCAAGGCTGGTGGACCAAGCGATGCCTTGCGTTGATTCATGAGCATAGATGTCTCACTTGTTATGTCCTCATTGCAATGAGGGTGGACCAAGTACCTTCATGTCCTAGCAGATGATCATGCTCTATCTCAATGGGTACATTGGAACAACTGATCAACAGCTACCTATAGTTATGATTGCAGGGCTGGCGGACCAAGCAAAGCCTTGCGTTGATTCATAAGCATGGATGTCTCAGTTGTTATATCCTCATTGCAATGAGGGTGGACCATGTACCTTCATGTCCTCGTAGATGATCCTGTTCTATGTCAATGTGTACATTTGTGCAACTGATTAAAAGCTACCTATAGCCATCATTGGAAGGCTGGTGGACCAAGTGAAGCCATGCACTCATACATAAGCATAGCTGTCTCAGTCATTATGTCTCATTGCAATGGCAGTAGACCATTCAACTCCATGTCCTAGTTCATGATCATGCTCTATCTCAATGTGTGCATATCTGCAATGGATTGAGATCCACATATGTCTATCATTGCATGGAAGCCTGGCAAGGCAAAGCCATGACTTGATGCATCAGCATACCATCTAAGTTGCTAGGTTCCTGAAATGTATGGAGATGTATTCATATGGTATTCCTTCCATACTATCACATTTCCATGACGTTGCATTCATCATATCATGTCTTGTGTGTGCCCCCAATCCATGCAGTCACAATATATGGTTTGATGTACTGCTCATATCTCCCAAATACTTAACACAGCACCTATACTTTAATTTGATCATTTCCAGTCATGTATGGAGGTCGGGTGGCCCGCCTGTACATCCTGCATACTTTGTATTACACCCAAACTCTTAAATCAATGTTTTCAGTCAAATAACAATGGCGTGTGGCCGCTTTTTCAGCCAACATCAGCTGAAGTATCACATCCAGTCATATATGGGTGTCGGGTGGCCCGCCTGTCCATCCTCCATATCGCCTACACTCTTCTATCATTGTTTCCCATCAAATAAGGCTGGCGGACCACCCGCTTTTTCAGCTGACATCGGCTGGAGTATGAAACATGAAGAATCTCATGCGTTGGCCGACGTCAGCTGGAGTATCGATGATTTAAGACTCTAAGTGTCAGTTGGAGTATCAATTATGTAAGCCATGGCTATCCCATGGCTGATTGTCAACCTCACCTGCAAAGAGATGCTTAGAAAGGCATCTGACACTGATTATGACCAAGTTGAGAAGCTTAGGAGGGTCATTAATTATGTGAGTTTTTTTTTCTCTTTTTGTTATAAATTATAAACTTATATTAGAAAAAGATTCGCAGCTCATCATTGAGGCGTGATCTGTTCTCCAAGATTTTAAAGCAGTTAGACCCAGATAAGACACCATTGCAGCTAATTAGAGTTGTGGAGACTAGGTGGTCATCCACCTTCTTGATGATTAAGAGGGCAATGGTGTTAAAAAAGGTAAGTTTTTTAAAATTGGATAAATTTTGCTGCTGAGTTCAAGTTAGGCAATTATGAAATTTTATGAGGAGAATCAAGGCCTAGAGTGCTTATATGAGCATGATTGGGATGCCCTTGAAGTACTTAGGCGAATTCTTATGGTATGCACATATTTTTTCTTTCTAATTGTATATTTTAATTTCTTTATTAGTGTCCCTTCTATTATCAACAAGCACTCTCTGCTGAGAAGACACCAACACTTTGCAATGCAGTTTCTGCATTTGAGGGCTATCTGACCTCTTTGAAAACTTTGCAGAAAACCCTCACAGAAGAGGGCAGAGATGTGGGGGCTATTATTGATGAAGGAATTGGTAAGCTAGAAGTGTCACAAACCTATGCCTCGGTCTGTGACTTATCCGGAATACTCAGGAATGCACAAGGGAATGCGCACACAAACCCAGGAATACAAGTATTGGACTAGTGGAACTAGCCAAGACGACACGCGTGAAAGGATTGGATAATCCTTTCCTTCCTATTCAAGAAAGACCTGGTCCAGAACTGGGACTTACCAAGCGAAAGGTCAGATGACCTCACATGACTTGTTTGTTGATCAATCAACAAAAGATTGTTGATTGATAAACAAAGTCCGTTAATCGGTAAACGAAGATTGTTGATCAATCACCTGACGAGCGGAGCTTGTCAGGGGTTAATGCCATTGGACAATATACTTAGAAACCTTCCAGCACATTCCATGCTATCTTTAGAACGCTTCTAGAGTATTCCATAGGCCCACCCGTGGAGCAGAGTTGGGCCTCCCCTAAAGTACGCACAGACCATGTATTCAGGTATATAAGCTGGAGCAATGTAACAGACAGTCCCTCAGACTGTCCATTTGCGACATCCCCACTTGTACATTCTTGTCTTCAGAGCAGCTTCCCACCATTGGGTTGTTCCTCATCCTTGTCTTGTTACTCGTGGTCCATTGTTCCCTGTCCTTGTTCTACTTCCTTGTTGGTTTGACGTTAGCCACCCTGTTCCTCGTGATCCTTGGTCTCGCTGTTGCGATTAAACAGTGAGACACTCATCACACTTGGACAGTCTTAGCTTGCTAACCACGAACCTTCTCAGTGTCTGACTACGATTACTCTGAGTTTGGAGCGTGGGACGCTGATTCAGGATCGTACCATAATATCGATTATTCCCCCCCTCGTCGCCCTCGTCGTCTTCCAAGTGTTCCCTTGCCCCCGTCATCACCCCCTCGTCTCCCATTGTCCCCGTTAGGACAGAACCTCCCATTCCCACCGTACTTCCTGTCGTCACCACCAGCAATTCCTCTAAGTGTTGAGCGAATTGCCTCTCCCCAAGGTTCCCCTGCCCTCTCCTTGCCAGTAGCTCGGACTCCGACCCCCGAGCTTCGTTACCCTTCCCCAGTCCCTTTGCCCCAGACACCCCCTTCGGTAAGGTTGGTGTCCCCCATCCCTCGTCCAGTGTCCTCCCCCGTCTTTCGTATCCCGACCCCGGCCCTCCATCCTTTGACGCCCCCTCCTCGTCCACCCACCCTAGACTCCCCCATCGACTACAAAGCTGCAGAGCTTTGTGTAGCCTTCTACTCAGAACAGCGTGCATCCCCTGCACCGGTAGAAGAGAGCCAAGAGAACGATCCCCCTGCCCCTGTCAACCGCCCCCCGTCCTGCCTCCAAGTTAGAGGAGAGCACCCCCACCAGTTCCTCACTGTCCACACCCCTCGAGGAGAGGAGTGGCAACAAATCTCGGAGTTCCACCAGTTCTCCATCCACACCATTCGCACAGCTGAGGCCCTGTGCGACTTGCCTCCTGTCTTTACTGGTGTCATTCCCTTTTGTTTCACGTCCCCCCATTTTTTGACCATCTACCCCTGCCACCGTGATCTTGCCATTACCCTTGGCATCCAACCCATCTACGTCTGCTGTAAGGCAGTCCTAGATCTCCCCAGCGAAGACCTTCCCCTCAGATCCATCAAGTACTGTTTCAGAGACGGTATTCGAGACGCGTTCAGGTCACTGAACAACCTCATTCGTGAAGCGTACATATATACGCTTGTCATACTTTGTCATGGTTTGACATGTTACGGACTAACAATCATCATCATTACGAAGTCTCGGAGTTCGGGACGCTTACTACTTGGTTATGACTACAATAGTAAGCTCTTATTAGTCATGGACACTTACGCGTCGCCGGCATTTGGATTCGCCGGTGTTTCAGGTTTTTGTAATGACTCAGTACTAGGATAGTTGTACTAGGGTTTGGATTCTAAGCTGCGCTTTAAAGCCAGCGTGTAACTGTATATAAGTCGTGTAGTAAAGACCAAGGCTCTCTAGCTTGGTCTTCTTGAATCATCACCACTTGTCTCTTCTTCGCTCTACTTCGCTTTATTCCAATCTTTCGATTGAAGCTTGTCCTTCGGGATACCCTAGTGTCAACCAAGTGACCTAGTGGCTGTGCAACTCAGCTAAGTTGCCCGTGTCAACAAGATTCATCCTTATACTCGAGTATCACGTCACAGACCAGTTCAAGTCGAACCAGTGTTAGGTGATAACACTACATTAAGACCAAGCTCCAACATGGCGTCATCAGAAACTACAAGAGAACGTTGTCGCTCCTGTGACAACTTTGTGTTTCAACACAGAGGCGCTGACAACGTACCGCAAAGGTTTCGCAAGAATACAGAATACCGGTATAGTAGCACTACAGGCACTACCGGATATCACGCCAGGAGTCAGGTGGATAACCGATCCGTCGCAGTCGAGTTTGTCTACGATCAATACGTCTGGGTAGAAGTTCGTTGGCTTCAACTAACCGAAGGACACGGAGAGTGGGAAGGTTTCCGAACAGCCTTAGAAGACCTAGTGTAGCGTTATCACCAAACGCTGGCCTGACTTAGGCTACTTTGTGAAGGCGTGACAAGAGAAAGACACGTAGCGGTTTGTTAATACACCAAATCCTTGATATTGGGTATTTCAGAGAAGTCACAAGGGACAATGTCCACAAGGATGAGTAGCGAGTAACGATCACTTAGTACCCAAGGTACTAGTATACGAGACAAGGTGATGATTCGAAAAGACCAAGCTAAAGAGCCTTGGTCTTGATACTACAGCTTATATACAGCTACTCGCTGGCTTTAAAGCGCAGCTGGAATCCAAACCCTAGTACAGCTATACTAGTAATGAGTAATCGTCCTGTTCTAATAATACTTGAAACACCGGCAATACCAAACACCGGCGACGCGTAAGTGTCCATGACTAATATATGCTTACTGTCGTAGTCATAACCAACTAGTAAGCAGTCCGAAACTCCGTAACTTTCGTCATCCCTTTGAGTCAGTAACGAAACGATGTCAACGTGACATTACCCCCTTTTCAGGTTGAACGACCTCGTTCGAAAACCCAGGGAATAATCGTAGTGTTACGACATACCTCCACCTCCTGATCCATAACCCGCTGAAGTGCGTTGGCCTCTTCAAGCCGTCGGACGCACTTACGCTTCTCATTACCCACTGCGTACTGCTCGTTCTCCAGAGCCGTGATTGCTGCGTGCAGATCGTCATAGCGCTGAGATACGTGACGGTAGCGCGAGATCTCAGCGCCTAGCGTTCGATCAGGGATTTCGGCAATGGCCAAGTCGACCCATTGACGTCCTCCGAAATCATTACGCAAGTATCTCAGTTGATCATGCATATAATCGCATGCATCAGCGTCGAAGTCGGGAGCGGCGTGCACGTCACCTTGTTGGATCTCTCCGCCCTTCTTCATGCACCCAAACACTACCGGATTGTTCCCTGCCTTGAAGTGGACATACTTGGCAATAGTGTGTTGCCCATTGATGATCATGCGGAAAGGGATAAACTGTGGGGGAATGTTTAGTTCGAACCCATCCGGAGCGTCCGCCTTGTCCTTAGCCTTCTGTCGTTCGACATTGGCGGCGTTCCCGTGGTATTCTGGGAAGAGAGGGCTTCCTTTTGCTGCTGCCACACCTCCTCGACGTCCCCGACGAGTGTGCGGCGTAGTAGGTGATACCCCTTCATCTTGGGGTCTCGAAACCGCCGAGGGATCTTCGTTTTCTTTGTCAGAGTCGTCTTCTTGCTGACGGATGGCGGAGCGGGTGTGAACACCCCATGAGGTGGCGGGGTCGAGGATGACTCTGGGGGGAAAGTCGACATTGATATATCGAGGCGTTGGCGGCGGGGGGATGAAGTGGAACTTGTCGTTACAAACGCAGTCATGGATGGGTTTTCCACAGTCGTAGTGGATGTGGGAGTCAAGGTGGCCTGGACATGACAGGGCGGACTGCTTACAAGTTCCACAAATTCGGACCACGTCACTGATGTCCGAGACGCTTGGCACCTTGATAAGCGTTTGTGCAACAAGGAGCTCCTGGCGTTCTGAAGTTGCTCCCGCTGCCACCTTCTCTTCGTCTTGGTCCAGTCCTCCAGCGTCGTATCCGCATACATCAGGGGTTTCGGGGATGAAGTCCCCAGGACCGATGCATCTGAAGGCGGCGGCGACCTCAGCGGCGGAGGGCATGTCCTCATTGACAGTTGAGGCAATAGAGGTAGAGGGAGTGATGATGTGGTCATTGGTAGAGGAGGGAGTGCTCATAGTAGTTCGAAGAAAGAACTGATGAGCTTCTTCGCTGGAGAAGGGGACATTTATATATGCAGACAACGGAGTTTGAAGGTGTTGAAACTCAGCTATCGCTTGTGGAGCATGTACGTCAGTGGCGTTGACCCACTGATTCTCCGAGTCTGGATACCCCTTCCATTTGATGAGATATTGTTTACGCCTTCCCCTGCCGAAGTGCCGTTGGTCTAGAATTTTCTCGATTTCGTATTCTTCTTCGCCATCGATTAATTCAGGGGGCGGTCTTGGGAAATTCGGTCCATGAAAGGAAGTTTCTCGATAGGGGGTGAGAAGATCGATGTGAAATACGTCATGAATGCTCCACTGTGTGGGAAGTTCCAATCTATAATTAACTGGAGACATCACCTGGTTGATTTTGAAGGGTCCATGTCGTTTGGGCGCAAGTTTGGCGCTAGGTTGGTGAGTCCTCAGGTGACGTCCCTCTAGCCATACGAGGTCTCCAATTCCGAATTTGGGTGTTTCTTTGTGCTTGACCCATGATTTCTGTGCCTTGATTATTTGTTGTTGGGCGTGTGCTCGTGCCTGTTTGAACTGATCAAGCCGCAACGCCACTTGGGGTAAAGGGGTTGGAGTTGTTTTCCAATCAGCACGTGGATGGTGTCCCGTTAAGAGAAAGAATGGAGACTGCCCTGTTGCCTCATTGGGCCAGTTATTATGCGTGAACTCCGCCAGGGGTAAATATAGCGTCCAATTGTCCTGTCGCTCATTTACCCAAAATCGGAGATATTGTTCTAGCCATTGATTTGTTCGTTCCGACTGTCCGTCAGTACGAGGGTGATAGGCTGTGGATATATTTTGTGCGATCCCCAACTGTTTACAAAGTTCCCGTGTGAACTTGGATGCAAATCGAGGATCTCGATCACTGATTATCTTTGTGGGGAGTCCGTATCTGACGAATACGTGTTTGAGATACAACATTGCGACTTCTTCTGCGTTGATCTCCTCTTTGCACGGGATGAAAATAGATGCTTTAGTACAATCGTGATCAGTGATTGTAAGGATAGAATCGTATCCTTCCGACACCGGTAGCTTTGTGATGAAATCAAGTGCGATCGTTTCGAACGGCATGGCTTCTGGTTTTGGGTAGATGGGTTGTAATGACGCTCTGATGGGTCGATTGTTGACTTTATGTCGTTGACAATCTGCACATCCTTGTACGTATGCAGTAACATCTAGTCGTAGCGTCGGCCACCAGTAGTTTCGTTCTACTAACTTGATAGTCTTGTTGATACCTGGATGTCCATATACTGGGGGTTCATGATGAGCTTCTGCGATCGCTCGTCGTTCTTTACTTCCCTTGGTCACCACTCGTCTTCCTTGCTTATACCACACCCCGTTTACTTTCTTCAAATTGTGAGAATCTATCCATGGACGTAGGATTGTTTCATCCTGGGCATCGCTAGGATTAGCTGGTGTCATATCTTGTACCGTCAAAACGCCTTGAGGATGATTAGGCATTCCCGTTCTTTGCGTCGTCGTGTTTCGGATGAATATGTGATCTGGTAGTACCGTAATATTTTCATTATCCTCTTCACCCTGTTTGTAGTCGGGTCGTCTTGATAGTGCATCTGCACGGCCGTTTGCAGTTCCTTTGATGTGGTGAATTTCCAGATCGTATTCTGATAATTCAAGAACTTCCCTGGCTACTCGCCTACTAATCTTTTGTGGTTCTCTCCAGTATTTTAGATTCATGTGATCGGAGAAGACCTTGATTTTGTGTGGAGATCCGGCCAATAATGCTCTCCAGTGACGAAGCGCTTTGACTATAGCTAATAATTCCAGGTCGTAGATATCGTAGTTGCGTTCTGCTTCGTTTAGTGTTGCAGAATAGTATCCTATGGGGTGTCTTTTGTTGTCAGATTTCTTTTGAAGTAGCACAGCTCCCACCGCGAAGCCTGATGCGTCCACTTCTAATTCGAATTGGTCTGTTAAAACCGGGTGTGTCAGCACCGGTTCACTTGTTACTCGTTGTTTTAGCGTTTCAAACGCATGTTGTTGTTGTGATCCCCAGTTCCATTCCGCTGTCTTCTTCGTGAGATTGTTTAGAGGTTTAGCGATCGACGCGAATCCTCTGATAAAAAGGCGATAAAAATTGCAGAATCCGAGAAAAGATCGTACATCCTTGACTTTGGTTGGCGTTGGCCAGTCTTTGATGCCTGAGATTTTGATGGGATCCATGCGTGTTACCCCCTTTTCAAGGATTACCCCCAGGTAATCAAGGGATGCAGCATGGAAAGTGCACTTCTCCGGCTTGAAGTAGAGGTCGTATTGTTGTGCTACTTGAAGCACATCTTTTACCGCGGCAATATGGTCGTTGAGGGTTGTTTTTGTTGCGATACCAATATCATCCATGTATACTCGTATAATAGTGCCCTCTGTTCGTGTTTTGAGATTGTGTCTTTATAGATAGCGTTCATCATTGTTTGGAACGTGGCTGGAGAATTGGTAAGCCCAAAGAACATAACCGTTGGTTCGAAAAGTCCATAAGGTGTTTTGAACGCTGCTTTATGTTCGTCACCTTCCTTGATTCGAATATTGTTGTAACCCCATCGAACATCGAGTTTTGTGTAGATGTGAGCGCCGCTCAGATCTTTGATGAGGGTTTGGATGAGTGGAAGGGGATAGTTGTTGCGAATAGTATATTGATTTAATCGACGATAGTCCTGTACCGGGCGTAGTTTTCCGTCTTTCTTTTTGACAAAGAAAAATGGTGATGCGTACGGGGATTTTGACGGTCTAATGTATCCCTTCTTCAGGTGTTCTGTGATAAATTGTTTTACCTCCTGGTCTTCTCGCAATGATAAGTCGTAGATAGAACAATTAATATGATCAGGGGTGTCCTTCTTTAACTCAATTGCGTGATCCCATTCTCGAGATGGAGGAAATCGATGGGATTCTTCTTCGCTAAATACCTTTTCGAATTCTTCATATTCGACTGGTATTGTTGTTTGTGGTGCGGGTCCTGCCGCAATAGCCATTTCAGTGGCTGCTCCTTTTATTGAACATTGGATTGGAGGATGGCGATGATATTGCTCTTTTTGTTGCTGGATAGAGCATTGGTACTGGGTGTTGCTGATCGTCCAATCGACTTGATTATGACTGGATGGACATTTGAACGGATGTTGCCAT
>WITN01000571.1:0-56757 GCA_015025155.1 Lactarius quietus
TCTTTGTCCATTGGGGTGTCTTCATTTGGAGGGGGCAGTGGATTGTCACCTTGTTTTATTAGCCATATAATCATATTGATATGTGTATATGAAAGACTCACCGGAGAGCTCATCAACGTCCTCATCATTGAAGTCTGGAGTCCCAGGCAGCCACCACTTAATGGACGTCAGCTGGAATCACAAGAGTGTAGGGAGATTCATCATCATCAGCTAGCTCCTGAGGTTTGGTTGCTGTGCTCTCAGGGCATTGATCCGCTCGAGACAGCATGATATACTGAAGGCGGAGAAGTTGAGCTCTTTTTCCTCCTCTGTCCATCCAACAAGTGCCTTACGCCAGCATTCCTCACCGATGAACTTGATGACAGTGTGAATCCTCGGGTATGGGGTCCCTGGGTTGTCGTGCTCATGCTCATCAAAGACTTCGTTCACGCTATACTGTGGGATATGTTAGCAGCCTCGTTATATGAAACAAAGGGGAACATACCATCTCATTTTCGATGCACTGCTCATACCAGGCATCATTGACGTGTCCCCCAAGTGAAAGGGTGTGCTCACGATAGCAAATGGCAGCATCCAGCTGCACAGCAATTTCTATGAGGGTTTCCTCCTTGTCAGTGAGTGTGTCCTTTACCTTTGGAGACATGTGTGGATATTGGTGAACAGAGAAAAGATGGGGGGAAACCATGAAGGTGTTCTCGGTGTCTGTAACTAGCGCATATGCAACATTCGCATGTGTTTGGGCATGCAGAGCTTGAAATGACGCTAAGCGTTCACACGTAATATGTCATAAGGCAGAGGACATCAGGAACCAGCAACCCCAACTTAAACCGCAAACCCTAGGGTTAGGTTCTGTACCTGATTACATAAGCAGACAAATCTATGTTTCAGAGTAGAGTTTAATTACAAAGTTGATAGGAAAGCTAAAGGGAAAGATTGCATGTATAGTAGAAATTTTCCTCATTGGAGAATAGAATCTTTTATCTCTCTAATCATATCTGGGGGAAGGGTGCGATGACTGTGATACTTTCTGTTTGCCCATGCTGCCTGTGCACCTGTCAAGCCCTCACCATAGGCATGGATAAACCTTGCTGAGCAATTAGCATATCTATAGATGCAGTAAGAAAGAAATGAACAGAGTAAGAAATAAGTCTGTACACACTGACGAATTTGTTCAATGGGTATGTCATCCAGAGAAGCCAGTACCTTCTTTTTCATCTCATCAATGGTTGCTCCTCTCCCTGCAGTCTGAAAGCGAAGCTTGGCAGCACCCCAGTACTGTTCAATATAGTTTAATTCACAGTAATATTTTGGGTAAAAATCACAGAAGTGGCCACGCTTCTCAATAAGCTCTTCAAGTTCTGACTTCTGAGAAACAAAGTCAGGCAGGTTGAAGAGAAGGGTCCGACAGCAGCAGTTATCTCTGTCACAAGGGCATTTGGAGCCTGAGCACTCTGCAAGCAAACCAGTTTCTGGCCAAAGACCACGCTCCTGAATAATATGCTCCATCCCTTTAAACCACCCTGGCATGATGGGATGGTCATCAGGAAAATAGAAACTCTGGCTCTCCCCAGTCAGAGGGTTTACACCATGGCACATCCTTGATCCATCTTTAGAGTTGGTCCACTTGGCCCTGGGTGCTGCATGGCAAGTTGTCAGCCCCATAGAAGTGAAATCAGGATAAAAATACCTTTAGGCATTCTTTTTGCTGATAGGGCATCACCAGCTCTTTTCCTGTGTGAAGGGGCATTGTCAAAGAGAAAAAGCCCCTGTGAGTTTCCCTTGGTCTTGCCCTTAAAAATATCAATGGCATAGTCCACCTGTTGAAGCAGGTTTGCTGAAGTGAACCAGCCATCCCTATTAATGCCTGGTTTGAAGATGTCCCTGGCTTCTCTGCAAAATAGTCAATATAAAAGTGGGCCTTTAAAGAATTGAAGACAGACTCAATAATATCATCAGGTCCCTTATCAAGCAAGCGACCCCACTCAGATGTTAGAAAATCTGACACCATGATTGACTGCCCATCACCCTTTGGAAGTGGTGTGGCTTTACTGGTGCTTGCAATCCAGTGGGTCTTTCTGAAGTCATTTTGATAAAACACTGATTCATCATGGGTGACAAGGATCAATCTGAATCTTCCACCCTTCACAGGGAAAGCATTTTGGGGTCTGTGTTCAATCCCATCACTGTCCCAGGTGTGAAATCGCTTTTCATACTCCTTCCATCTTGCAACAAAGGCATTTCTGTATGCCACAACATCCTCATGCTCATGTCCATCAAGATACATGCCATTTTGCATGGGGCCATAGCGATAGCTAAGCTTGTGCAACCAGCGACGTGCTGTGCGCTCAGAAATTGAAGTCTGGGAAATCCCAGACCGTGAGAACTTGCCCTGTTGACTGGGCCGGAGACAAGCTCCACAACATCGCTTGCCGTGATATAGCGACCCTTTGTGTGGGACATGAGCAGAGCCTGAAGAGTCGTTGCAAGATCCTCATCATCAAGAATACTCCATTTTGACTGGCCAAGATGGCGCAGAGGGAGCTCCCCAGACTGGATGAAGGTGAGTATCCACTCTCACAGATTTCGTGCACGTCCCACACCATGACCTTCAACTTTGGCAACCAGGACTGATGCACTTGTCCAGCCACATTTCGACTTCGGGTCCAGATAGAGGTTCAAGACCCCTATCATCCCTGTGAGGCGAGCATGGAGGATAGGGTCCAGCCATGAGTTGCGAGACTTCTCGACCAATTTCAGAAGGGCTTTCAAGAGTGCCACATGGTCCCTCCAGCCTTCAAGTGGCTTCACTGCATCCTCCAACACTGATGATGCACCGTCAGCCTCCAGATCAAGTTCGCTAGAGTGCCCTGAATGGGTCATGGGGGACCGACTCAGAATGGGATCAGGTGAGTGATCCCCACTTTCATCCGCATGATCGCTATTGATTTCGGCCCCAGCATTTTCAGCCCCAGCACGCCAAGTCTCCACCAAACCAGCAGCAAGACCAGCAGGGCAGGGGTCGTCCTCCCCAGAAGTGCCCTTGCGAACCTGTCTGTAGCACCCACTGGCAGCACCGAAGATTTTCGAGCTTTCATCCAAGCTCTCTTCCTCCTCCCGAGTGGCCCAGTGACGCTCTTTCCCTTTCCCAGGTCGACTCTCCAGTGGCTTGATGTCACTGCTAACACCTTCTCCAAATTTGGAAGGTTGTTCATTGGGGTCAAGAACCCGCTGTCGCGTGCCAGTGCGATGCCATTGATGGCTTGCGATCTCATCTTCCCCTGAGCTCTCTTCCTCTTCAGCGAAGGTACGTGGCTCATTTTTGTCCGCCTCTACAGACTGATCAAGTGGACTGGGGACGAGACAGGGGCCAGTACGACTTTCAGCAGTCACACTCTCTGTGCCAACACCAACACCGTCTTGTGCGTGATCGACATGACCAGGTGCGAATCCAGCAACACAACCGAGTGCAGCGCCAGCAGGACCAGGTGCGACATCATCTTGATGGTGCCGCCATCCCCGCTCTTCTTCAGGGTCGTCCCTTCCAGGCGTCAAGAGATCAGTAAGTGCCTCGTCGCCAGAATGTCCTCTCAGGCTAACATTCTCCTTCTCCTTCAAAGCCATGAAGGAGAAGACATCATGGTATCCTTGCAATGCCAAAACCTCACGAGCCCTCTCACAGCGTTGCATGGTTTTTTTGGAATTCCCTCGGTACATTTTTGGAGTCTTTCGCTTTGTTTTCGCCCCCTCATTCTCCAGCTGAACAGCACAGCACTGTGCCTCCTGCAGTGCAGAGGTGAATCGCTGCAGATCAGAGTCATCAATGATCTCAGCATTGTCGGGCGACTCGTCTGCATCAGACAGCCCATTGGGAAATGTGTCCATGTCTCCTGGACTTGGGCTTTCGAGGATTTGCTCTGGTGCATCCTCGTATTCTGTATTCACATCCACTAACTCATCATTTTGAATGACATTAGGCACAGGGTTGTCCTCAATGAGGTCAGAACCAGGCCCTAGGACAACCGTCACGATCGCGCTGATCACACCGATTTCAGGTACGAACATATGGTTTTTTTTGCACCTCTCGCTTTGCTTGATGTGCTCTTGCAAGGGTTTGTGCACACAAAATGTTTACCTGTTTTTTACAGCCCATATGTGTTTCGTTAGGACTCAAGTGGGCAAGCAGGCATATCTCTCCATACAGTAGAAATCACGTGACCCATTATGTAATGTAGACAAAAATAAGATTTTTTTTTGACAAAAATTGCCAGTCGACTTGCAAAGGTGAGAAAATGCTTTTAGCAAAAGATGGATTGTTGAGGCAAAATTCCCCATAAAAGTTGGTATTTTTTTAAAAGCTTCTGATATTTCTGTAGCTATGTATCTGTACTTCAACTCTATCTAGTTACATTTGTCTAATATGAGTTTGAAGTGGAGCATTTGTGTGAGCGAAGAAATGAAAAGTTTCGCCGGATTAGGGTTGCCGATTCCTGATGTCCTCTGCCTTACACTAGGTTGCACATTGGCAATAGATCTAGATATGCTGCGCATGGATGTGGAGCCAGCTTCTATTTAATTGTGAGTCTAGCCACTGTCTAGCCTCTGTTCAATAGATATTCATGCATGTATTGTTATGTGTAGTCGGCATCTATTTAATTGTGGGTCTCCGCTGTGGAGCCTCTGGCAGCATATGATGTGAAATGAATTTCATGATGGTGGACGGAGCTTAGTTGTTCCTGAAAGTGTATTCCACTAACTGTAAATGCATATATTACATATTCATGTATCCTGGTTCCTGATGACATGCCCTCAAATATAGTCACCTGTTACATGCGAGCTGCACGTGAGCCTTACTTAGGCAACGTAGGGTGAACGCGGTGACTTAGCAGATCCCGGACTCTAGCACGAAGGCTGAGTAACGTCTCAACGCACGAAGGCAGAGTTCCACTGCTTGACGATCGATCGGTCCGAGAGGACGAGAGAGGAAAGACTTTGGATGTTTTTAACAAGTCGAGAAGAGTACAAGAAATCCAAGCTATCGACCACAACAGTCGATAGCTTCCTTATAACACTACGCTGCAGTCCGCCTTCGTCAGCAAGACCGCCACTACTACTAATACCACTACTCTGCTGTGTAAGCGTCCACGTCTGCTCAGTAATCGTACAGTAAGATCATCAGTCATTGTTAGTAACAGCCGTACCGCCTTAGTAAGTATTAGGGAGCGACTCGTCATCCCCCTTACCATGCTCGTCCGTTACATCACCCCCTTCACAAGGGTGAACACCCTCGCTCCACTACCCAATTAGGTACCGTGGTAAGTCCAACATCTGTCTCATGTTCGTCCCGTATCCTCAAGAGGGCATGTGCCCTCCCCAATCGCCTTGCCGAATGCTGCGAGCGATCGACATGCACGAAGATATCGTCTTTGAGCTTCTTGATCGCCGCCTCCAGCTCCTTGATGACCTCCTGAGACGCGCAGTAGCACCTCACCTCAGCTGCAAGGGATATGTCCCCCAACCAGGCCAGGGCCTCGTCTACCTGTCGCCGTCCCCAGAAGTCAGCACGGAGGTACTGTAGCTCCTCGCAAGTGTACTCAGCTGTGGGCCCCATGTCCCGACATGGCTCGGCGTGTATGTCCCCACGGTATATTGGTGAGTACCGCCCCATCATCCTGAAGACCTCCAGGTTGTCGAGCATCCTTACCCGCACATACCTGGCGGGGATGCGTCGGCCCTCGTGTTTGATCACCATGGGCACCCAGTTCATCCCATTGTTGAGGATGAAGCTGCTGGGGGTAGGTGATAGGGTACGGATAGGGCGCCTCGGCGCGTAGTGATGGGTGAGGGGTCGCGTGCCTCTCGGTATGGTGGTAGCCCCCGTGATTCGTAGCCGAGCTCCGCCATCGGTCCGTAGACAACAGCAACTGGCGGTGATCGGTCTTCGTCATCATCGGTTTCTTCGGCAACCTCGTCTTCGTCGTCGTCGGCTCGAGGGGGAATGCGCAAAGGGGCGCAGTGGCAGTAGCTTTGAGGGTTGTCACATCGGGTGCAGATGACGTGGGTGTCATGGTACGATCCGTTGGAGGACTCGTCGCTGTCATATCGGTTGACAGCGGTGGTGGACGTGAAGGCAGTGGAGGGCTGGAGGATACTTGCCTCATCAGCAACTGTATCCTCGTCCGTCTCTCCTTCGGCGTCATCTTCACCACCTGATCCAGCCTCCACGTTGTCATTACTTCCTTCAGCAGCTGGTAATCCTTCCTCATCGCCCTCCACTCGGCCGCTTGCGGGTGTGGGGAATCGCCTGCGAGCCTCGGCCAGGTCTCACTCTTGTTGTTCTCACTCCGTTCGATCTTGTTCGGCAACTGCTCAGACTTGTTCGACTGCCGAACAGAAGGGGTCGTCCACATTGTTTGTGGTGTCGTAGGTGGTGAGGGTGTTGACGTAGGGGATCTCGTCAAGGTTAATAATGGTGAGTGGGACATGGGACATTGTCGTGGGGGTTGAGAGTATAGGTCGTTCTGTTGAAGCTGTTTTTATGCGAATCTCAGCTTTGGGTTAGATTGTTTGAACTTCCTTATCTCTTCCTCTGCGTGGACATCGTCCCACGGGACCCACTGGTTATCCGAGTCTGAGTAACCCTTCCATTTGATGAGGTATTGGAGTTTGCGCCCACGCCCATATCTCCTTGAGTCTAGTACTTTTTTGACCTCATATTCTTCCACGTCCTCTACCAACTCTGGTGGTGGGCGCTGATAGTTTACGCCGTGAATCAGTGTTTCTTTGTAAGGTGTGAGAAGATCTGTGTGGAACACGTCATGGATGCTCCACTGCGTGGGAAGCTCAAGTCGATAGTTGACAGGAGACATCACCTGGACAATCCTAAATGGTCCATGTCTTCTTGGCGCAAGTTTCATGGTTGGCTGATGGGTCCGTAGATGACGTCCCTCGAGCCAGACCCTATCCCCTATCTGATATTTGGGGGTGTTGCAGTGTTTGATCCATGACTGTTGCGCGCGGCGCATTTGCTCTTGTGCCTGATTCCTTATCTCCTTCAATTGTTCTAGTCTGGCTGTGACTTGTGGTATGGGTGATTTCTTATCCGTCCAATTAGTGTGTGGGTGGTATCCCATCAGTAACCTAAATGGGGTTTCACGCGTAGATTCGTTAATCCAATTGTTATGCGCAAACTCAGCTAGTGCGAGGTGATCGGCCCAGTTATTTTGTCTTTCCTTGGCCCAGAATCTGAGGTATTGTTCCAACCATTGGTTGGTGCGTTCTGACTGTCCGTCCATTCGTGGGTGATAGGCAGTTGAAATGTTTTGTTGTATTCCTAGAATCCGACACAATTCTCTTGTGAATTTTGACGCGAAGTGAGGATCTCGGTCGCTGATAAGTTTTGTGGGCAATCCAAATCGCACGACCACATGTTTGGCGTATAGCGCTGCGGTTTCTTGCCTGAGATTTCTTCCTTGCATGGTATGAATATTGACGCCTTTGAACAGTCGTGATCAGTGACTGTCAGTATTGAGTCATACTCCCGCGATGTCAGGAGTTTGGTAATAAAGTCCAGCACCACTACTTCAAGGGCGTTGCTTCGGGTTTCGGAAATATTGGTTGTAGCGGTGCTTTTGATCTTTGTGTGTTAACCTTACATTGCTGACATTCAGCACATCCTTGAACATATTCAGCAATGTCATGTTTCATCATGGGCCACCAGTAGTGGCGTTCCACTAGCTGTGTTGTTCAATTTATTCCTGGATGGCCGTGAATGGGAGGATCATGATGTGTGGAAATCACTTCTCTGATCTCCTCCGTCGTTCCTGTGATGACTAGCCTGTGTCCATGGTACCACCAAAGTCCATCTGCTTTGGTTAGTTTGTGGGGATCAACCCACCTGCGTATTCTCTGTTCGTCTTGTCGTGGTTTGGTTGTAGTGGTTCGTGCAAACAATTTGTCTGGTAGGACCATAATGTTTTCGTTGTCTTTCTCTCCTTGATCGTAATCGGTTCGTCGAGAGAGTGTGTCAGCCCTTCCATTAGTGGTTCCTTGACGTGATGTATCTCGAAGTTGTATTCCACTAATTCTAGTACCTCTCTGGCAATTCATCAACTGATTTTCTGAGGGTCTCGCCAGTACCGAAGGTTGAGGTGATCAGAGAATATGCGTACTTTGTGTGGAGATCCAGCCAACAAATGTCGCCAGTTTCGTAATGCCTTGACGATGGCCAATAATTCAAGGTTGTAGATGTCGTAGTTGCGTTCAGCAGCGTTGAGCGTCGCCGAATAGTATCCCACAGGGTGTCGTTTTCCATCCGATTTCTTTTGTAGTAACACCGCTCCTACCGCGAATCCTGATGCGTCTACTTCTAGATCGAATTGTTGGTCTTGGTCTGCGTGTGCCAGTATGGGTTCTGTGGTGACCCGTCGTTTGAGCGTATCGAACGCTACTTGGTGTCTTGTCTTCCACTGCCATGGTTCGTCTTTTGTGTTAGTTCGTTCAATGGTTTGGCGATGGTAGCGAAGCCTCTAATAAACTGCCGATAAAAATTGCAAAAACCAAGGAATGATCGTATGTCCTTTACTGAGGATGGAGACTGCCAGTCACGGACACCCGAGACTTTGACGGGGTCCATGCGTGTTACCCCCTCTTCAAGGATTACCCCCAGGTAATCAATACTAGGAGCGTTGAAAACACATTTCTCTGGTTTGAAGAACAGGTCATGTTTCTGAGCAACCTCCAGGATGTCACAGACCGCTTCCTGGTGTCGTTTGAGTGATTGCAGTTGTCGTTTTGTTGCTATGGTGATGTCATCCATGTAAACTCGAATTGTGGTTCCTTTGGTTTCATGTTTTGCTATGGTTGGTCGGTATATCTCGTTCATGAAACTCTGAAACGTGGCAGGTGAGTTGCATAGCCCAAAGTACATGACAGTTGGTTCGAAGAGTCCGCAGCGTGTTTTGAACGCAGCTTTGTGTTCGTCTCCCTCTTTAATCCGTATGTTGTTATATCCCTGTCGGACGTCTAGCTTGCTGAATAGTTGCGCTCCCCCAAGGTCTCGGATGAGGTCATTGATGAGGGGGAGTGGGTATTGGTTTCGTATTGTCCAGTCATTGATCCGTCGATAATCCTGTACTGGTCGTAGTTTTCCGTCTTTCTTTTTAATGAAGAAGAATGACGATGTGTACGGGGATTTTGAGGGATGGATGTATCCCTTTTCTACTTGTTCATCGATGAAGTCATCTAAGGCTGCATCTTCTACCCTTGTCATGGGGTATACTTTGCAGTCGATCACATCTGGTGCCCCTTTTTTGAAGTCTATTGCGTGATCGCAGCTTCTTTTGGGTGGGAATCTTTTCGATCCTTCTTCACTAAATACCTTCGCAAAGCGTTGGTATTCTGCTGGTATTGTGACCTTGGCGGTGTATTGTTTGGCGTCGACCGCTAGTTCGACTGCTGACCTTCTTCTGTATACTTGTTCTTCTATGGTCGCCACTATCTGTTCTTTTGTTTCAGTTGTGAACATTCGTGACACTTTCGCATCTTCTTGTTATTCTGTTAGCAGTTTGGCTAACACTGCTTTTCTGTCGTTTGGGTTAATCGATTGTAACACTATAGGGAGTTGTTTCTCATCTATAGTGGCATGGCGCCAGCTGAACCTGGGTTCATATGTGGCAAGCCAGGGGTATCCTAGTAGTATGTCTTCCTTTCCGATGTCTGTGATGAGGAATCTCATTTCCCGTTTGGTTTTTCCTGTTTCCACATTAAGCGTGAGGTAGTGTGTGATCTGCCCAGCTTTGTTAGTGGTATCGTCGATGTTGTAGATATTTTTAGGCTTATCTAGCACCCTTTGTCCCAACCCCATCCGTTTGACGAAGTTCGGATGTATGAAGTTGTCAGTGGCTCCAGAGTCCACTAATGCTTTGATATCGGCCATGTTGTAACTTGCGCGGATAGACACTGGTACTCTCATAGAACGGTAGCGCATAATGTACACAGAGTTACAACGTATTGCCCTCACCCAGGCCGCCAGGTTTAGGCGTTTCCAAAATCCTGTCCCATCAGTTGCTGCAGGACTAAGTCCTTGACTTCTTCATCGTCTCCAGCAACTCCTCGTAGCCATTCCGCCACCTTTTCTTCTTTTGTTGGCATGGTTTCTGTGGTTCTCATCTGTACCTCGCGACGTCATCAAGGTTGTCTGCAATCGCGACTGATATGCCCCATTTTCTGGCAGTTGTAACACTGCGTTTGGCTATGGTCGCGTCTGAATTCTCGTTGTCGTTGGAGGAATCCTCCTCGTGGTGTGTATGGCAGTCGCGGTGGGTTGTTACTTTGTGTGTGTTTGTCGTTGAGAATATCTTCTGCTCCTGCCTTGTCCCCTCCCCTCTAGTGCTATCCCGATCACAGCGCAGAAGAAGTCGTTGCGGGCTAATCCGAATGGAGAAAGTAAGAATCGCCGAGGTTTTGAGGATCATCGGGTGTTGGAGTGCCGGTATTGCGGGTTGTCCGGGCCGTGGGAGTTTTACGACACAGATTGGGTAGTAGTGCATTAGAGTACTAGCGGCTTTGTAATTATGTTACTGCTCCGCTATATAAATTGATTCAAAAAAAAAAAAAAAAAAAAAAATCTTCTGCTCCTGCTACTCGCCCACACACTCGATCTGCAGAGGTGTCCATATGGTCATCATTCTGGAGTGGTGCGAGCAACTTAGCTAGTGCTCCTCCGGGAGCTCGTCCTGGTTTAAAGGCATCCAAATTGCCCCTAACCATTTGCATGTGGATCCACTTCTGCTGCCTTTTCAGGGCAGAGTCTCTCCATTCTTCGTAGTTTCAGGGGTCATCATGCTGGTACATGGTTTTGTATAGTGCTCGTGGTAGTCCTTTTGTGAAGTACTTGAGCGTTTGCTTGGCGTTGATGTTGTACCCTGCGTGTCGAACCAGCTGTTCGAATTGAGCGATGTAGTCGTCGATCCTTCCATCCTTCATGTGTATACCAGTGTCAAGCTGGGCTTGTGCTCATTCCTTGCTAAGAACGTTGCCGAATTGTCATTGAAAGGCGTTGAGTAGGTTTTCCCAAAGCCTGTTATTGAACTGATCTGTTCCCGTGGCCACCTCGTTAACGAGCCATTGGCTTGCGGACATTACCCATTGGAATGGGCGGACCCCTCAAAGATTCGTATTAATGAGGTTTTCCACCTCTTTGATCACTGGAGGCAGCGAAAGGAGTCCAGATTCAATCCTATTATATGGAACCCATCCTGTGAGATAATGGCTGATATTGAGAGGCCAGTTCGATGAAAACAAACTTGGAGGTCAGTGCACAGTAGCAATAACCGTGAACCAAGGAGGAATAGTACAGAGGAAGAAGACTTTGGCCCTGCAATGGCCGGAGTCTCTGAAGATGATATTCAACCCCAATATTCTCCATCTCCACCTGTATCCTCAATGTCTTCAAAGAGAACACCTAGTGCACCAGGTCCAATGGGATCGGAAGAGGATGTCCCTGATGCAGACATTCCCTGTTGGTCTGTTTCTTTATTCTATATATGCGATTCTAAAACATGTTGCATATAGCATCACAATCTACTCATAGCAACCCTGATATTTCATCTCCCATGGTATCACAGAATCAACACCTTGGTAAGCACACCATGCATATCATACATATGCTGTTGATTCATTTATATTGTATTGTAGTAAGTGGTGGACCCTCCACACAGTATCCACAGATAGGCTGGACAACTGCAGAGCTCAATGCAGCACATGAAGATCATCTTCTGAACCCACCTTGTGTCAATGCACCACCGGACAATGTTCCATATATCAGGAGGAGCATGAGAGATATCAGATTAACACAAAAGGCTAGGTGTGTATGATACATCACATATCATATGTGAACTGCTTTCTGATCATTACAAAGGGAAATGGGCATTGATGGAAGATGCCTCCAGCAAGGATGATATAAAGGAGTAGCATATCCACATACCTATTTATGACCTCTATACATTGTGCATATGCCTAATGTGTACTCCGACATTGTGAGGTGGATCTTCAGGTATTATATATTCCGAATGTATATAAATATACTCCGGAGTATGTGTGATATCGTGTAGACTCAGAAATGTGTGAGTTGGTGCACACTCTCCAGAGTATGCATATTACTTGCACACTCCATAATACATGCAGACAAATAGTTGACATTGTATCATATCTGAAATACTCTGGTGTACATGTATGGTTAAAACCCAACATACTTAGGAGTACATTCATATATGTACTTTACAGCATATATATATGTGATGTGTCACTAAATATAGTCTGGACATATGTGCCCTAGTATATGTACCATGGCATATGTAGCCTGGTATGTGTGATGACATATATGCTATGGTATATGTATATGTGCCAGGACACATATGCTCTAGGATATCTTCTAATTCACAGAATGATGTCTTCCTCAATGTGTTTCCGCCCTGAGCTGACATCGGCTAGCCCATGAGTATAGGAAGAATATCACATTTCGGCCAACATTGGTTGGCCCATGAGTATTGGGGTGGTGTAATGGTTGGAACAGTAAGTGGGATGACGAGTCACTCCCGAAGACTTACTCAGCGGTGACAAAGGACTTACTCATGTACCATACGATGACTGATGACAGGAACTGTACGATTACACAGCGGATTAGTAGGATTAGTAGTAGTGGCGGCTTCGCTGATGAAGGCGGGCCCCTCGTAGGCTTTATAAGGAAGCTATTGACTGTTGTGGTCGATAGCTTGGATTTCTTGTACACCTCTCATATTGGAATCGCAGCGTTCAGACTCTCTCTCTCTTTCTCTCGTCCTTACGGACCGATCGACCTACAAAGCAAGCAGAAGCTCCGCCTTCGAGCGTTGAGACGATACTCAGCCTTTGAGCTAGAGTCAAGGATCTGCTAAGTCACTGCGTTCACCCTACGTTGCCTAAGTCAGGCTCACGTGCCGCTCGCACGTAACATTAAATCCAAGCTCCCTCTACATCGAACGCTGTGGCGACTGTCTACACCAAAGACGGGTGGGACTTCCAACCCTACCGAATCGAATCAAGAGAACGAGACGCCCCTACTCGCTACCTAGTAGGATGAGTCAGGTGGCGACATGTACCAGACACAAGGAGGACCGACGAAAACAACACAGGATACTACGCAGAAGCAGCTACTGCGCAAAGGTATCATCCCGTAGTCTTCAACCAAGAACGCTGTTGTTGGGTCGAGCTCAGGTGGAGCAATACCAACAATTACTTCGAAGCAACACGACCAGCGGCCGACGATCTACATATCAACATCCCACTAACAGAAGTGCAACCAATAGGTCAACAAGGAACCATAGACGGTCAAGAGGATCACCTCAACTCCGAACCACCACAAACAGAGCTCCAAATACGAGCAAACACCCCAGCAGCGTCAAGCATCACTAGCAAAAGGCTACAAACAGAACCCAGCGAAGGAGGAGAACCGGAGAATATCGCAGTACAATCACCAGAAATAGATGCACTTATCGCACAAACAGCTGAGTTACAAATCCCTGAACCAATTAGGGGAATACCATACAGCTATATGACGACCCAAACAGAAGTGTCACCACCGTGGCTCGTTATAAACGAACAAACCGGCCATGTCCAAACAATGCAGCCTGAGGACATGGAAGCCGTTAATCGAGCAATGGGACCAGATGTCCCCGATGCCCCAAGTATCCCTGAAGGAACCGATATGTTCTACGATTTCAGGCTCAACCGCAACCGAGTACCATCACCCGACAACAGACCATTCCCACCTACAAGAGGACCACCAGGAGGAGGACCGTCAAGAGGGGGACCACCAGGAGGAGGCCCACCCAATGGCAGTTGGCCACAAGGAGGAGGAGGAGGAGGAGGACCGCCTCCAGCAGGACCAGCAATAGCCCCTCAACAAGGAGGGAGCAACAAGTTCATCAGCAACCCGCCACCAACATTCACAGGCTCAAGATCCCAAGCAGAAGTGTTTATCCTTCAATGGGAGGTATACGCGGGAGTCAACGCCAACCATTCGGCTATGAGGAACAAGTACCAAAAAGCTATGTTGTTCCTCACATACATACAAGGAAACGCGGTTAACCAGTGGGTAATGTCCGCAAGCCGATGGCTCGTCAACGAGGTAGCCACCGGAACAAATCAATTCGACAACAGGTTATGGGAAAACCTGCTTAATGCCTTTCAGAGGCAATTTGGCAACGTTCTCAGCAAGGAACGAGCCCAAGCCCAGCTCGACGCTGGCATACACATGAAGGATGGAAAAATCGATGACTATATTGCCCAATTCGAACAACTAGTTCGACACGCAGGGTACAACATCAATGCCGAGCAAACGCTCAAGTACTTCACAAAGGGGCTACCACAGGCCCTATATGAAACCATGTATCAACATGACGACCCACGAACCTACGAAGAGTGGAGGGAGTCCACCTTAAAAAGGCAACAAAAATGGATCCACATGCAGACAGTCTGAGGAAACTTGGACGCCTTCAAACCAGGAAGGACATCGGGAGGAGCACTAGCTAAGTTACTCGCACCACTCCAACATGAGGACCGAATGGACACATCCGCAGATCGAGTGCGAGGGCAATTGGCAGGAGCCGAGGAAATCGTTAACAACCACTACAGGAATAGCAACCCACCACGACCACCAGTTGCACCACGAGGAGGATTCCTCCAAAGAAGATTCCAACGCGACCACAGCCAGACGCAGTTTTACAACTGCCAGAAACTTGGTCACATCAGCCGCAACTGTAGACAACCTCGGCGACGACGCGAGGTACAGACACGGACCACAGAAGCTGAACAAACCAAGGAGGAAAAAGCGGCTGAATGGCTACAAGGAGTCGCTGGAGATGACAAAGAAGTGAAAGACCTGGTCCTGCAGCAATTGATGGGACAGGATTTTGGAAGTGCCTAAACCCGGCGGCCTGGGTGAGGGCAATACATTGTAACTCTGTGTACATTATGCGCTACCGATCTATGCAAGTACCAGTTTCCATTCGCACAAGTTACAACATGGCCGACATAAAAGCATTAGTGGACTCGGGAGCCACTGATAATTTCATACACCCGAACTTCGTCAAAAGAATGGGACTAGGACAACGGGCATTAGATAAGCCCAAAAACATCTATAACATCAATGATACCACTAATAAAGCGGGACAGATAACACACTATCTTACGCTTAACGTGGAAACAGGAGGCAGCAAAAAAGAAATGCGCTTCCTCATCACAGACATTGGAAAAGAGGATGTACTGCTGGGATACCCTTGGCTTGCCACCTACGAACCAAAGTTTAGCTGGCGCCACGCTACAATAGATGAGAAACAACTCCCTATTGTACTATGATCGGTTAACCCAAACGACAGAAGGGCAGTCCTAGCAAAATTACTAACGGAAAAGAAGAAGGACCTACGAATCTCACGAATGTTCACCACGGAAACAAAAGAACAAATTGTGACAGAAATAGAGGAACAAGTATATGGATGACGATTGGCGGTTGAGCTCGCAGTCGACGCCAAACAATACACCGCAGAAGTCAAGATACCAAAGGAATACCAACGCTTTGCGAAGGTATTCAGCGAGGAGGAGTCAAAAAGGTTCCCACCCAAAATGTCACGTTTCCACTGAACGTTGATCCGACTTGGATCCGATGGGTCTTCCTTGCTTCAACTCTGAGCAAAGCGCACGGCTTCTGAACTCAGGAATGTCTTTTGGATGACTTGTAAAGGGCGAATAACCAATAAGGTCCCTTAATACCGCCTAGCTTGAGGTTCGTTCCAAGGTGGCAACACCTAACACTTAAGTTGGCAACAAGATAGTCACAAAGAACAATGACTCTGCTATAAGACTGTCTGAGCTTCCTGAGAAGAGTACAGGTGGATTTCAAGACAACTAAGCTAGCGAACCATAGCGCAACTTGTATAGTATTTATAGTAACTGTCCGTCAAGCCACAAAGGCGACACAATCATATGAGTAAGAAGAAAGGCATAATGACTCACAGGTCAATAAGCAACTCGTAAGCAATTTGTAAGGCATCAATAAGCCATCAGTAAGCGTCCCCACCAATGAGTGACTGAGCACCTCCAACCAGTGAGTAAGCAACCTGGGGCATCAATAAGCCCACCTCATCGCATAAGTAAGCGATCACCAATGAGTAAACAGTAAGCATAAGTGGGAAAATGTCATCCACATCACAAATCGCCATGCAACAGTAAGCAATGGCCTCGGCGCTAACACAGGCACTCCTTGGACTAATCCAACTTGAACACATACCCGAAAGGGGATCAAACCTGGCCTGCTGGATTCCGTTCCAACATCAAGCCACAGCCCACTGGAGTACGTCCCAACGTCAAGCCACTGGTCTTACACCACGCAATCGCAATCTGTCATCGTTGGTCGTCGTTAAGACACAACTGTCTTCCGCCAAGTTCCACTGGCTTCTTCCAACGTCCCCTGAGTTATGGGTTAGGTCAGATACGTACTGTGACCTGGGACAATCCTTCTACACCGCGAGTCCTGTGACTTATCAATTAGGTCAGCTCCATGACCTGGGACTTCGTCACATGACCGTGTCACGTGACCTTCATTCATCCTGCAATAACCTTCCTGCCAGCATCTGGGGTCATACCGTGAGTTATCATGTTACTCACGAGCTGGTGGACTCTGCACACCTCGTCATAGGCGAGGTAGCTATCATCTTCTGCCGCTACGAGTGCGTGTATGGCCTCTTCCTCTTCGATGTCCTTTTGATCACGTGCCTCCCAGGTATGCGCCTCTGGGTAATCATGGCAATTCTTCCAGTGTTCATGCAGACACTTGCGCTGTCTGTGGGTTGTGGCAGGTTGAGCAGGGCCTGAGCGTAACACAAAAGAAGTTGCGACCATGCAATAGACTTCAAGAAAGGAGCACCAGACGTCATAGACTGCAAAGTATATCCCATGACAAGGGTAGAAGACGCAGCCCTAGATGACTTCATTGACGAACAAGTGGAAAAGGGGTATATCCGCCCCTCAAAATCACCGTACGCCTCGTCATTCTTCTTCATTAAAAAGAAGGACGGAAAGCTACGACCAGTACAGGACTATCGACAAATCAACAAGTGGACAATACGGAACCAATACCCACTACCCCTCATCGACGACCTAATTAGAGACCTTGGAGGAGCCCAATTATTCAGTAAATTGGACATCCGACAAGGATATAACAACATCCGTATTAAAGAAGGAGACGAGCACAAGGCCGCGTTCAAAACGCGACGCAGACTCTTCAAACCAACCATTATGTATTTCGGATTGTGCAACTCACCAGCCACGTTCCAGAGTTTCATGAACGAAATCTACCAACCAATCATAGCAAAACACGAGGCTAATGGTACAACAATTCGCGTATACATGGACGATATCGCCATTGCAACAAAACAACAACACCAAACACTCAAAAGACACCAAGAGGCGGTTTGCGACGTACTGGCAGTCGCCCAGAAACACGACCTATTCTTCAAACCGGAGAAATGTGTCTTCAATGCACCTAGTATTGATTACCTGGGGGTAATCCTTGAAGAGGGGGTAACATGTATGGACCCCATCAAAATTTCAGGCGTACGTGACTGGCAATCCCCGTCATCTGTAAAGGACGTACAATCATTTCTTGGTTTTTGCAATTTTTACCAGCAATTCATCAGGGGCTTCGCTAATATCGCCAAACCACTAAACAAACTAACACACAAAGATGAACCATGGCGATGGGGAACAAAAGAACAAGCAGCGTTTGACACACTCAAACAATGGGTCACCACAGAACCAATCCTAGCACACACAGATCAAACACAACAATTCGATCTAGAGGTCGACGCGTCAGGATTTGCAGTAGGAGCAGTACTGCTACAAAAGAAATCGGATGGAAAACGACACCCCGTGGGATACTACTCGGCAACACTCAACGCTGCTGAGCGCAACTACGATATATACAATCTCGAGTTGCTGGCCATCGTAAAGGCACTACGAAATTGGCGACACTTGCTAGCTGGATCACCACATAAAGTACGCATATTTTCCAACCATCTCAACCTCCGATACTGGCGACACCCCCAGAAAATCAGCCGACGAATCGCTAGAGAAGTGTTGGAGCTAGCAGAATATAATTTCGAAATACACCACGTCAAGGGAACCGCCAATGGAAGAGCCGACACCCTATCTCGACGATCTGACTATGATCAAGGAGAGAAGGACAATGAAGGCGTCACGGTCCTACCAAATAAATTGTTTGTACGAACTGCTACAACCAGCCTACAACAAGACGAACAGAGGATACGCAAGTGGGTTGACCCCCACAAACTGACCAAGGCAGACAGACTTTGGTGGTATCATGGACAGAGAATGGTCATTACGGGAACGACAGAAGCGATCAGAGAAGTAATCTCTACCCATCACAATCCCCCCGTTCACGGCCATCCAGGAATTAACCGAACAACACAGCTGATAGAACGTCACTACTGGTGGCCCACAATGAAACATGACATCACTGAGTATGTTCGAGGATGTGCTGAATGTCAACGACACAAGATCAATATGCAAAAGATGAGGGCACCGCTACAACCAATATTCCCAAAACCAGAAGCAACACCATTCGAAGTAGTGGCACTAGATTTTATCACCAAACTCCCAGTATCGCGGGGTTATGACTCGATACTGACAGTTACTGATCATGACTGTTCGAAGGCGTCGATATTCATACCATGCAAGGAGGAAATCTCAGGCGAAGAAACCGTGATGCTATATGCTAAACACGTGGTCGCCCAATTTGGACTGCCGACAAAAATCATCAGCGACCGAGATCCTCGGTTTGCATTGAAATTCACAAGAGAACTATGTCGGATCCTAGGAATACAACAAAATATCTCAACCGCCTACCACCCACGAATGGACGGACAGTCTGAACATACTAATCAATGGTTGGAACAATACCTCCGATTCTGGGCTAACGAAAGACAAGACAACTGGGCCGACCACCTCGCACTAGCCAAATTCGCACACAACAATTGGGCCAACGAGTCCACATGCGAGACTCCATTTAGGTTGTTGATGGGATATCACCCACACACTAATTGGATGGATAAAACATCACCCATACCACAGGTCACGGCCAGACTAGAACAATTAAAAGAGATAAGACACCAGGCACAGGAACAAATGCACCGCATGCAACAATCACCGGGTTAAGCATTGTGACACCCCCAAATACCAGATAGGAGATCAGGTGTGGCTAGAAGGACGTCACCTGCGAACTCACCAACCAACCACGAAGCTTGCGCCTAGAAGACACGGACCATTCAGGGTTGTCCAGGTGATGTCCCCTGTTAATTATAGACTCGAACTTCCCACGCAGTGGAGCATCCATGATGTGTTTCACACAGATCTTCTCACACCTTACAAAGAAATGCTGATTCATGGAGAGAACTATCAGCGCCCACCACCAGAATTGGTAGGAGATGTGGAAGAATACGAAGTCGAAAAAGTGCTAGACTCGAGAAGATACGGGCGTGGGCGCAAACTACAATACCTAATCAAGTGGAAAGGCTACGCCGACTCGGATAACCAGTGGGTCTCATGGGACGACGTACACGCAGACAAAGAGATAAGTGTTACGTGCGGGCAGCACGTGAGCCTGACTTAGGTGATAAGAGGGTGAACGCAGTGACTCAGCAAATTCCTGACTCTAGCACAAAGGCAGAGTATCGTCTCAACGCTCAAAGGCGGAGTTCGGCTTGTCCTTTAAGCGATTCGCGACCCCGAAGGATGAGAGAGAGAAGACACAACTTGAATAACAAGACGAGAATGATACAAGAAATCCAAGCTATCGACCACAACAGTCGATAGCTTCCTTATAACGCGTTCGCGCGATCTGCCTTCGTCAGCGTGACCGCCACTACTACTAGTCTGCTAGGTAATCGTCCACAGGTGTACAGTCATCATATCGTAGGCCGTCAGTCAGCCATCAGTCATCGTACAGTAATCGGTCAGTCAGCCATCAGTCATCGTACAGTAATCGGTCACTATGATCACGCCCCCTCGGTTATCGGTTAGGTCAGATACCTACTATGACCCGGGACGTAACATCACCCCCTTCACAAGGGTGAGCGCCCTCGCTCTACTACCCAGTTGGGCACCGTGGTCAGCCCCACATCCGTCTCGTGCTCATCCCATATCCTCAAAAGAGCGTGAGCCCTACCCAACCGCTTTGCCGAGTGCCGCGCACAGTCGACATGGACGAAGATATCGTCCTCAAGCCTCTTGATCGCGATCTCCAGCTCCTTGATAACCTCCTGGGACGCGCGATAGCGCCTTACTTCGGCCGCCAGGGAAATATCCCCTAGCCAAGCAAGGGCTTCGTCGACCTGGCGCCGTCCCCGGAAGTCAGCTCGTAGGTATTGTAATTCTTCGCGGGTGTACTCAGCTGTAGGCCCCATGTCTCGACATGGCTCTGTGTGTATGTCCCCTCGGTATACTGGCGTGTAACGCCCCATCGTCCCGAAGACCTCCGGGTTATCGCACATCCTCACCCGCACGTATCGGGCGGGGATGCGACGCCCCTCGTGTTCGATTACCATGGGGACCCAATTCATCCCATTGTTGAGGACGAATCCGCTGGGGGTAGGCGATAAGGTACGGACAGGGCGCCTCGGCGCATCTGCTCGGCGCGTATGGATGGGTGAGGTATCGCGTGCCTCAGCGTAGGATGGTAGTCCTCGGTTGGCGTACCCTTCCTCTGCAGTCGGTCCGTAGATGACAGCAACCAGCGGTGCTCGTCCTTCGTCATCCACGGCTTCTTCAGTAGCCTCATCTTCTTCTTCTCTGTTGTTGACTCGGGGGGGAATGCACATGGGGGCGCAGTGGCAGTAGCTTTGTGGGTTGTCGCAGCGGGTACAGATGACGTGGGCGTCGTGGTACGAGCCGTCGGAGGATTCGTCGCTGTCATATCGGTCGACAGCGGTAGTGGACGTGAAGGCGGTGGAGGGCTGGAGGATACTTGCCTCATCAGCCGCTGTATCCTCATCCGTCTTGTTACGTTCCCACTGAACGTTGATCCGACTTGGATCCGATGGGTCTTCCTTGCTTCAACTCTGAGCAAAGTGCACGGCTTCTGAACTCAGGAACAACTTTGAACGACTTGAAAGGGCGAATAACCAATAAGGTCCCCTTAATACCGCCTAGCTTGAGGTTCGTTACAAGTTGGCAACGCCTAACACTTAAGTTGGCAACAAGATAGTCACAAAGATCAATGACTCTGCTATAAGACTGTCTGAACTTCCTGAGAAGAGTACAGGTGGGTTTCAAGACAACTAAGCTAGCGAACCATAGCGCAACTTGTATAGTATTTATAGTAATTGTCCGTCAAGCCACCAAGGCGACACACATAGTATGAATGGTAAATAATAAGCATGATGACTCACATCAATCAGCATGAATAAGGCATCAATAAGCCATCAATAAGCGTCCCCACCAATGAGTGACCAAGCACCTCCAACCAGTGAGTAAGCATCCATGGGGCATCAGTCAGCCCACCTCATCGCATCAGTAAGCGAGAACAATAAGTAAATAGTAAGCATAGGGAGAGAATGTCATCCACAACACTAATCAACCATGCATCAATAAGCAATGGCCTTGGCGCTAACACAGGCGCTCCTTGGACTAATCCATCAATAACACTTTCCCGAAAGGGGATCAAACCCGGCCCGCTGGAGTACGTCCCAACGGCAGCCACGGCCCGCTGATATCGGCAGCCTCAGGTCGCTGGTCTTACACCACGCAATCGCTGTTTGTCGTCGTTGGTCGTCTTCGGGACACAACTGTCTTCCGCCAATTCCATGGCTTCTTCCAACGTCCCTTGAGTTATTAGTTAGGCCAGATACATACTGTGACCTGGGACAATCCATCCTTGCGCGCCCCCCTGACTTATTGCTTAGGTCAGATCCCGTGACCTGGGGGTATCACATGACTGTGTCACGTGACCCTCATCCGTCCTGTCATAATCTTCCTGCCAGCCTCTGGGGTACTACCGCGAGTTATTAGGTTACTCACGAGCTGGCGGACTCTGCACACCTCGTCATATGCGAGGTAACTGTCGTCTTCTGCCGTTACGAGTGCGCGTACGGCCTCTTCTTCTTCGATGTCTTCTTCTGCACGTGACTCCCAGGTATGCGCCTCTGGGTAATCATGGCAATCCTTCCAGTGTTCATGTAGACACTTGCGCCGTTTGTAGGCTGGCGTAGGGTCTGAGCGTAACACGTCTCTCCTTCGGCATCATCTTCGTCACCTGGTCCAATCGCCATGAGGTCATCACCTCCTTCAACAGCCCGTAGTCCCTCCTCATCTGTCTCCACTCTTCCGCTTGCGGGTGTGGGGAATCGCCGGCGAGCTTCGGCCAAGTCCCGCTCTCGCTGTTCCCGTTCTTCTCAGTCGTGTTCTGCAACTGCTCTGACATGCTCGATGGCAGAGCAGAAGGGGTCGTCCACGTTGTTGTTGTCATCGTATGTGGTGAGGGTGTGGACGTTGGGGATCTCGTCAATGGTGATAGTGGTGAGTGGAACATGGGACATGTTAAGAGTGGAGTGGGAAGATGGGAGTACCAATGGTTTCGTCACGGCTGCTTTTATGTGAGTCTCGGCGGTTGGGTTGGTTTGTTTGTACTTCCTTATCTCTTTGTCCGCGTGTACGTCATCCCACGGGACCCACTGGTTGTCCGAGTCGGCGTAGCCTTTCCACTTGATCAGGTACTGCAGTTTACGCCCCCTTCCACGCCTTCTCGAGTCTAGTACTTTTTCAACCTCGTATTCTTCCACGTCTCCTACCAATTCTGGTGGTGGGCGCTGATAGTTTATGCCGTGAGTCTTCGTTTCTTTGTAAGGGGTCAGGAGATCTGTGTGGAAGACATCATGGATGCTCCACTGCGTGGGAAGCTCGAGTCGATAGTTCACGGGAGACATCACCTGGATGATCCAGAATGGCCCATGTCTTCTGGGCACAAGCTTTGTGGTTGGCTGGTTGGTACGTAGGTGGCGTCCTTCAAGCCAGACTCTGTCCCCTATCTGGTATTTGGGGGTGTCACGATGCTTGATCCATGACTGTTGCGCGCGCCGCATGTGATTTTGTGCCTGTTCTCTTATCTCCTTCAATTGTTCTAGTCGCTTGTCGACCCTTGGTATTGGCGATTTCTTATCTGTCCAGTTAGTAATAGGGTGATAGCCCATTAGTAACCTGAACGGTGTTTCGCGCGTGGACTCATTGATCCAATTGTTGTGTGCAAACTCCGCAAGCGCCAGGTAGTCCGCCCAATTGTTTTGTCATTCGTTGGCCCAAAGCCTGAGGTACTGTTCCAACCATTGGTTGGTTCGTTCCGATTGTCCATCCGTTCGTGGATGGTAGGCTGTGGAGATATTTTGTTGTATCCCTAGGACTCGGCATAGTTCTCTTGTAAACTTTGATGCGAACCAGGGGTCCCTGTCGCTGATGATTTTTGAGGGTAATCCAAACCGCGCTACGACATGCTTTGCGTAGAGCATTGCGGTTTCCTCTCCCAAGATCTCCTCTTTACATGGTATGAATATGGCTGCCTTTGAGCAGTCGTGATCTGTGACTGTGAGTACCGAGTCGTATCCTCTCGACGCCGGAAGTTTAGTGATGAAGTCTAGCGCCACCACCTCAAATGGTAGCGCCTCTGGTTGTGGAAATATGGGTTGCAATGGTGCTCTTGTTTTTTGTGTGTTGACCTTGCATCGTTGACATTCTGCGCATCCTCGGACGTATTCCGCAATATCTTGTTTCATTGTTGGCCACCAGTAGTGGCGCTCCACCAATTGCGTTGTTCGGTTGATTCCTGGATGGCCATGAATAGGGGGGTCATGGTGTGTGGAGATTACTTCTCTGATTTCCTCCATTGGTCCTGTTACGACGAGCCGTTGTCCCTGGTACCACCAGAGCCCGTCTGCTTTTGTCAGTTTGTGGGGGTCGACCCACTTGCGTATCCTTTGTTTGTCCTGTTGTGTGGTGGTCGTAGTTGTTCGTACAAACATTTTACCTGGTAGTACGACGACGCCTTTGTTATCCTTTTCTCCTTGATCGTAGTCGGGCCTTCGAGATAGAGCATCGGCTCGTCCATTGGTCGTACCTTTGACATGGTGTATCTCGAAGTTGTATTCAGCTAGTTCAAGTACTTCCCTGGCAATTCGCCTACTGATCTTCTGGGGATCCCGCCAGTATCTAAGATTGAGATGATCGAAGAAGATGCGTACTTTATGTGGTGAGCCAGCCAACAAATGTCACCAGTTTCGCAACGCTTTTACGATGGCTAACAACTCTAGGTTGTAGATGTCGTAGTTGCGTTCAGCAGCGTTAAATGTTGCCGAGTAGTACCCCACAGGATGTCGCTTTCCATCTAGTTTCTTTTGCAGTAGTACCGCTCCGACCGCAAATCCTGACGCGTCCACTTCCAGGTCAAATTGTTGGGTTTGATCCACGTGTGCTAGTATGGGTTCTGTGGTGACTCGTTGCTTGAGCGTGTCGAACGCCACTTGATGTCTTGTTTCCCACTGCCATGGTTCATCTTTTCGTGTAAGCTCGTTGAGCGGTTTGGCGATGTTGGCAAATCCTCTGATAAACTGCCGATAAAAGTTGCAAAAACCGAGAAATGATCGTACGTGCTTTACTGATGTAGGGGTTTGCCAGTCGCAGACGCCCGAAATTTTAACGGGGTCCATGCGTGTCACCCCCTCTTCAAGGATTACCCCCAGGTAATCAATACTGGGAGCGTCGAAGACACATTTTTGGGGTTTGAAGAATAGATCGTTTTTTTGTGCTACGGCTAGCACGTCGCGGACTGCGTCTTGGTGTTTTTTGATTGCTAGTGGTTGCCTTTTGGTTGCTATGGCGATATCGTCCATGTATACCCTGATTGTCGTTCCGGCCGCTTCGTGTTTCGCGATTGTTGGTTGGTAGATGTTGTTCATGAAGCTTTGGAATGTAGCCGGCGAGTTACACAAGCCGAAGTACATGACAGTTGGTTCGAATAGTCCACGGCGTGTTTTGAACGCAGCCTTGGGTTCATCTCCTTCCTTGATCCTGATGTTGTTGTATCCCTGTCGGACGTCCAGTTTGCTGAATATCTGTGCTCCTCCGAGATCCCTGATTAGATCATCAATAAGAGGGAGTGGATATTGGTTTCGTATGGTCCACTCGTTGATCTTCCGGTAGTCCTGCACGGGTCGTAGCTTTCCATCCTTCTTTTTAATGAAAAAGAAGGACGATGCGTACGGGGACTTTGAGGGACGAATATATCCCTTTTCTAGTTGTTCGTCGATAAACTCGTCCAATGCTGCGTCTTCTACCCTTGTCATTGGGTATACTTTGCAGTCGATGACGTCTGGTGCTCCCTTTTTGAATTCAATTGCGTGGTCGCAACTTCGTTTTGGTGGGAATCGTTTTGCCTCGTCTTCGCTGAATACTTGTGCGAATTGTTGGTACTCTTTTGGTATTTCGACATTTTTGGTGTATTGCTTGGCGTCTATTGCAAGCTCGACCACTGATCGTCGCCCATATACTTGTTCTTCTAGTTTTGTCACGATTTGTTCTTTTGCTTCTGTCGTGAACATTCGTGATATTTGATGTCGTTTTCTTCTTCGTTGAGCAACCTTGCTAGTACTGCTCTCTTGTCATTTGGATTGACTGATCGGAGCACTATGGGGAGCTGTTTTTCGTCAATGGTGGCATGTCGCCAGCTAAACCGTGGTTCGTAGGTTGCGAGCCATGGATAGCCTAATAATATGTCTTCCTTGCCGATGTCGGTGATTAGGAAGCGCATTTCTCTCTGGGTCCCTCCTGTCTCCACATTGAGCGTAAGGTAATGCGTAATCTGCCCCACTTTATTAGTGGTATCGTCAATGTTATAGATGTTTTTGGGCTTATCTAATGCCCGTTGTCCTAACCCCATCCTTTTGACGAATTGTGGATGGATAAAGTTGTCAGTGGCTCCTGAGTCCACCAATGCTTTGATGTCGGCCATATTGTAACTTGCACGAATGGATACTGGTACTCGCATAGATCGGTAGCGCATAATGTACACAGAGTTACAATGTATTGCCCTCACCCAGGCCGCCGGGTTCAGGCGTTTCCAAAATCCTGTCCCATCAACTGTTGTAGGACCAGGTCTTTCACTTCTTCATCATCTCCTGCGACTCCTCGTAGCCATTCCGCCGCCTTTTCTTCTTTGCTTGGCGCGGTTTCGGCTGCGCATGTCTGTGTATCTCGGCGTTTTCTTGGCTGCCTGCAGTCGCGGCTAATGTGACCCATCTTCTGGCAGTTGTAACACTGCGTTTGGCTGTGGTCTCGCTTGAACTGTCTTTGGATAAATCCCCCTCGGGGTGGGAATGGTGGTTGCGGGGGCCTCGCATTCCTGGGGTGGTTTGCTATAATATCTTCGGCCCCTGCTAATCGTCCTCGTACGCGATCTGTGGATGTGTCCATTCGGTCGTCATTCTGGAGTGGTGCCAGCAACTTAGCTAGCGCTCCTCCTGTAGCCCGCCCCGGTTTGAAGGCATCTAGATTCCCCCTGACCGTTTGCATGTGAATCCACTTCTGTTGCCTCTTCAGGGCAGATTCTCTCCATTCTTCATAATTCCGGGGGTCGTCGTGTTGATACATCGTTTTGTATAATGCGCGTGGTAGTCCTCTTGTGAAGTACTTGAGCGTTTGCTCGGCGTTGATGTTATATCCCGCATGTCGAACGAGTTGTTCAAATTGGGCGATATAGTCGTCGATTTTTCCATCCTTCATGTGGATACTGGCGTCGAGCTGGGCTTGTGCTCGTTCTTTGCTGAGAACATCGCCGAACTGTCTTTGAAAGGCGTGGAGTAGGTTTTCCCACAGCCTATTGTCGAATTGGTTGGTTCCCGTGGCGACTTCGTTAACGAGCCATCGACTTGCCAACATGACCCATTGGTTAACCGCGTTTCCCTGGATGTATGTGAGAAACAACATAGCCTTTTGGTATTTATTCAGCATAGCTGAATGATTCGCGTTGACTCCTGCGTAGACCTCCCATTGGAGGATAAACGCCTCGGCTTGTGACCTGTTTCCTGTGAACGTGGGTGGTGGGTTACCGATGAATTTGTCATTTCCCCCTTGGTGCGCGTTGTGGGCTACTGCAGGCCCTCCTAGAGGTGGTCCTCCTCCTGGTGGTCCTCCTCCTGGTGGTCCTCTCCCTCCGCCTGGCGGTCCGTTGTCTCGTGGTTGCAAAGGTGGGAATGGCCTGTTTTCAGGTGATGGTACCCTGTTACGGTTGAGCCGAAATTCGTAGAACATTTCTGTTCCTTCAGGGATGCTTGGTGCATCGGGGACATCTGGTCCCATAGCTCGATTAGCGGCTTCCATGTCTTCTGGTTGTAGTTGTTGAATGTGACCTGTCTGTTCATTTATGACAAGTCGGGGTGGCGATACTTCTGTTTGAGTGGCCATGTAGCTGAGTGGTATCCCTCTGATTGGTTCGGGGATGTGTAACTCAGCTGTTTGCGCGGCTAGTGCGTCTATCTCTGGTGATTGTACCGCAATTTCTTCGGGCTCTACGGCTTCACTTCGTGGAGTTGGCGATCGTTCGCTAGTGTGGCTTGATGGAGATGGGGTAGTTGTTCGTAGTTGAAACTCGGCTCTGGGTGGTTCCGTTTCGAGATTCGGTTCTTGACCGTCTATGGGTCCTTGTTGGCTAATTGGTCGTGCATCAACCAATGGTATGTTGATGTGTAGATCATCGGCTGCTGGCCGTGTTGCTTCAAAGTAGTTGTTGGTGTTGCTCCACCTAAGTTCGACCCAGCAACAGCACTCCCTGTTGAATACTACGGGATGAAATCGCTGTGCGGTAGCTGCTTCTGCGTAGTATCCGGTGTTGTTCTCTTCGGATCTTCTGGTGTCTGGTACGTGTCGCCACCTTACTCGTCCTATAAGGTAGCGATCGGGTGCGTCTCGTTCTCTTGAGTCGATGCGATAGGGCACGAAGTCCCAACCGTCTTTGGTGTTGATAGTTGCCACAGCGTTCAATTTAGGAGGAGCTTGGATTTAATGTTACGTGTGGGCAGCACGTGAGCCTGACTTAGGCGATAAGAGGGTGAACGCGGTGACTCAGCAAATTCCTGACTCTAGCACAAAGGCAGAGTATCGTCTCAACGCTCAAAGGCGGAGTTCGGCTTGTCCTTTAAGCGATTCACGACCCCGAAGGATGAGAGAGAGAAGACACAACTTGAATAACAAGACGAGAATGATACAAGAAATCCAAGCTATCGACCACAACAGTCGATAGCTTCCTTATAACGCGTTCGCGTGATCTGCCTTCGTCAGCGTGACCGCCACTACTACTAGTCTGCTAGGTAATCGTCCACAGGTGTACAGTCATCATATCGTAGGCCATCAGTCAGCCATCAGTCATCGTACAGTAATCGGTCAGTCAGCCATCAGTCATCGTACAGTAATCGGTCACTATGATCACGCCCCCTCGGTTATCGGTTAGGTCAGATACCTACTATGACCCGGGACGTAACAATAAGGAAGTTTAAGCGTGCTAATCCGAGAGCCGAAACTCACATAAAAGCGGTCCAGGAAAAGCGAACAAAATCCCCATCTCCTCACACTACAATGTCCTATGCTCCCCTCACCATTATCGACATTGACGCCATCCCCGATGTCAACACCCTCACCACCTACGACACCACCAATAACGTGGACGACCCCCTCTGCTCAGCGGTCGAACACGTCCGAGCAACAGCCGAACGAGACCGAGAAGAACGAGAGCAAAACGAGCGAGACCTGGCCGAGGCTCACCGGCAATTCCCCACACCCGCAAGCGGCCGAGTGGAGAGCGATGAGGAGGGATTACCAGCTGTTACAGCAGGTCATGACCTCCTGGAGGATGGACCAGGTAGCGAGGATGACGGCGCAGGAGAGACGGACAAGGATACAGCTGCTGATGAGGCAAGTATCCTCCAGCCCTCCACCACCTTCACGTCCACCGCCGCTGTCAACCGATATGACAGTGATGAGTCCAGCGGAGAGTCAGACGACAGGTCATACCACGACGCAAGAGTCGTGTGTACCCGATGCAACAATCCCGTGGACTACTGTCATTGCGCCCCCGAGTACGTGCCCCCACGATCAGCCGAAGACACCCACGACATTACCGAAGAAGCCGACAATACCTCACCACCACCCATCGCCATCATCTATGGGCTCATGGCGGACGAAGGATACGCAGCAAGGGGACTGGCCCCCTATGCAGAGGCACATGACCTGTCCCCCATCACTACGTGCAGAACGCATGCGGCGAGGTGCCCTGTCCATGCCCTATCGCCTACTCCCCCAGGATTCATCCACAACCACGGGACGAACTGGGTACCTTTGATCATACAACAAGACGGACGACGCATCCCCGCCCGATACGTGTGGCTGCAGATGCTCGACAACCCCGAAGCGTTCAGGACGATGGGGAGGGGTGAACCGATATACAGAGGGGACATACATGCCAAGCCAATGCGTGATATGGGACCGGCAGCTGAGTACACGCATGAAGAACTACAGTATCTCCACGCTGACTTCCGGGGACAACGCCACGTAGATGAAGCGCTCGCTAGGTTGGGGGATATTTCCCTTGCTGCAGAAGTGAAGCGGTACCGCGCATCCCGGGAAGTCATCGTGGAGCTCGAAGCCGCGATCAAGAAGCTGGAGGACGACATCTTCATCCATGTCGACCGCGCGCGACACTCGGCGACTCGGTTAGGTCGGGCACATGCTATCAGGCGAATACGGGACGAGCACGAGACAGACGTGGGACTGACCGAGGTACCCAATTGGGTAGTGGAGCGTGGGCGCTCACCCTTGTGAAGGGGGTGATGTAACGGTTGGAACAGTAAGCGGGATGATGAGTCACTCCCGAAGACTTACTCAGCGGTGACAAAGGACTTACTCATGTACCATACGATGACTGATGACAGGAACTGTATGATTACACAGCGGATTAGTAGGATTAGTAGTAGTGGCGGCTTCGCTGATGAAGGCGGGCCCCTCGTAGGCTTTATAAGGAAGCTATTGACTGTTGTGGTCGATAGCTTGGATTTCTTGTACACCTCTCGTATTGGAATCGCAGCGTTCAGACTCTCTCTCTCTCTCTCTCATCCTTACGGACCAATCGACCTACAAAGCAAGCAGAAGCTCCGCCTTCGAGCGTTGAGACGATACTCAGCCTTTGAGCTAGAGTCAAGGATCTGCTAAGTCACCGCGTTCACCCTACGTTGCCTAAGTCAGGCTCACGTGCCGCTCGCACGTAACAGGTGGGATCACCATCGGTATGACCATCAATTATGGGAGATGGTCAGGACCATTGGCTGGTTCAGGGATGGGTATGGCGATGACTGGCTGGTCGAGTTGGCATTTCCACCAACCCAGGTCATCCGCCATTTCTCATGGTGGAGTGTGTGGAGTGAAAGGACTGTGACGGAAGGAGGAAAGCATGGCTTCCAGGCAGGTGAGGTGAGCTTGCCCTGCAGGAATGACCAATGCCGCGTGGAACAGCTTCCTGTATAGCTTCTGAGTCTCGAGGAGGTTGTGTGTCCGCTTCCCCTCCCATTCCATGATAGCCGTGCAATACCTGACTTTCTTTTCCTCAAGCAGATGTACCATTCACGCACGCAAATCCCAACAGAAGCTGAGGTATGGTACCTTTGGGCCAAAGGGCATGGTTTTGGACTTTTCCCATCTGATTCCAAGGCGTTCGGACACCTCGTCGATATCTGTGTCAGCATAAGTGAACTGGTTGTCCACCTCGGAATGTGGGGAGGCATTGGACAGGTTGCAGACTGCAGCGCTGCAGTCTTCGTCGAATTCCTCCAAGGAGCTGTTTGGCAATGGTTTTCCCCCATACCAGATTTGCCTGCCTTCGTGCCTGCACCCTCCATGGGTGCTGATTTCGCTACGCCATGCTGCACACTGCGTGTTGTATTCCGCCAAGTGCTCAACCGGAATTCTGAAGAAGATGTGGTCGTCGACCCACATTGCAATCGGTCCCATCCCACTGTGTCGGAAGATGTCTGCGCCGGCATCGGCCACCATACCATATACCCCTCCAGCTGACGTGAGGCCGAAGTTATTACAGACATTGACTGTGAACTGGTCCTCTGCCTGTAGGCGAATGACCAGCCCCAGCCATTGATCCAGAGCTATGGGAATTGTTCTGTATGCCTCTGCCATGTCTCGCACTGAGGCCTGGGATCCCGGGGGAAGACAGGCCATGAGCAGGGCCATGGTTGCGAATGTGCCCCATGTGCAGGGGAACTTATCACTGTCGATGCTAGCATTGATTGTTACGATTCGCCGGTATTGGTCAGTGTAAGCGGGATGACGAGTTGCTCCTGAATCTTACCAAGAAGCTGATATTGCATATTCACGTATGACTGTACGATTACTGATAGTATGAGTGGGGATTACTTAGCATTAGTAGTAGTGGCTGTATCGCTGACAAAGGCGTACAGTCAAGAACCAGTTATAAGGGTGCTGTCGACTGATGTGGTCGACAGCTTGACTCTTTTGTACCATCATCGAATCTAGTCGGGTTCCCTCTTCAGACCTGCCTTGCACATCGCTCTCTTAGGAAGGCACTTTCAAGTGTCCTTGGACTTAGTCATGCCTGCGTGCGTTGACTCGTGCTGCTAAGTCATGTTCTCTTACCACCGCATATAACGGCCCAAGTCAGGCTCAGGTCACAACGACCATAACATCAGAGTCAAGCTCTCTCATACGCCATGGCGACAATCACAACTAAGGACGGTTGGAATTTCCAACCCTTTAACATCACCACTAGGGAGAGAGACACTCCCGCAAGATACGTAATCAATCAAGTTCGGTGGAGGACAATTCCTGACGAAAGAAGATCAGGAAACCTCGAACACTTTAACACCGGCTATTACACAGAAGCAGCTACAGCCCAAAGGTTTCACCCCATTGTCTTCCACCACGAACGGTGCTGTTGGCTGGAACTCAGGTGGAATCGAACCCAAGAGTATTTCGAAGCAGCCAGGCCAGCTGGCGATGACCTCAACTGTAATATTCCAATAACAGATGCACGACCAGTCACGGAACAAGGGAGAATCAATGGAGAACCAGAGGAGGGACACTCGGAACCTATATCCCCAGAACTCCAACACCGAACACCCGCAAGATCAGACACCAGCCATACAAGTGAACGGGCACAAACCCCATCAATAGCTGAAGAACCCAAGAACATGTACTTTCACAAGGAAGATCCCGCTGTAGAAGATATCATCCAACAAACAGCTACATTACATATCCCTGACCCGATCAGAATGGCAACTCAAACATACCTCGAAGAACCAGCCCCACTAGTTATCGATGAACGAACGGGCCATATTGTAGACATGCACCCAGAAGACCTACAGGCCGCAAGAAGAGCCATGGGACCAGACGAGCCAGACCAACCTGGGGGATTTGACTTCGATTACAATGAACCACCCCCTCAACCATACGAACGAATCAATAGGGGTGATGGGATACAAGGGTACCCACACCAACGCCAGCCCGACCAAGGAAATCTACCACCTGTCGGAGGAGGAGGACCGCCTGGTGGACCACCACCTGTCAGAGGAGGACTGCCTGGTGGACCACCACCTGTAGGGGGAGGACAACCACAAGGAGGACACACAACAGGCAAATTCATAGGCAACCCCCCAAGTCCATTTAATGGAGATCGCTCAAAGGTGGAAGGATTTATCCTTCAATGGGAATTATATGCAGGGGTAAACGCAAGTCACACCGCCATGAGGAACAAATATCAGAAAGCTATGTTGTTCCTCACCTATGTTCAGGGAGACCTGGTTAACGCCTGGGTCATGTCCGCAAGCCAGTGGTTGGTCAGAGAAGTAATGAGGGGTGTCAGCCAATTCGACAACAGGCTGTGGAACAATGTTCTACAAGCCTTTCAACAACAATTCGCCGATGTACTTAGCAAGGAGCACGCCCAGGCCCAGCTCGATGCTGGAATTCAAATGAAAGAAGGGAAAATCGACGACTACATCGCGCTATTCGAACAACTAGTTCGATATGTGGGATACGATATCAACGCCGAACAAACCCTGAAGTATTTCATAAAGGGACTCCCAAGGGTGCTTTATGAAGCAATGTATCAGCACAATGACCCCAGAACATACGAAGACTGGAGAGCATCGGCGCTCAGAAGGCAACAAAAGTGGATCCACATGCAGACGGTGCGCGGTAACCTAGACATGTTCAAAGGATCTGCTAATAAAAACCAATCGGGAGCATTGGCTAAACTGCTCGCTCCACTATCAAATCCCGACGCAATGGACACATCAGCAGATCGAGTCAGAGGAAGACTTGCAGGGGCAGAAGACGTCCTCAACACACCATGACCTCCCTTCCCGCCGAGAGGGGGGTACCTCCAGAAACAACATGGAAATTGCCTGGACTTTAGTCAGGTCCGATGTTACAACTGCGACAAGATGGGGCACATCAGCCGAGACTGTCGCCAACCATGACGAAACAAACGCCAACAGATACGAAGTGCTGAGGAGAAACCAAGGACCGATGAAGATAAAGCCGAAGACTGGCTGAGGGGAGTAGCCAGTGAAGGAGATGACGTGAAGGACCTCATCCTGCAAAAGTTGATGGGGACGGATTTTTCAGACGCCTAAACCTGACAGCCTGGGTGAGGGCACTTCATTGTAACTCAGTGTACATTATGCACTACCGATCTATGTGAGTTTCAGTTCAACTGCACACGCGTTACAACACGGCCAAAGTAAAAGCACTAGTGGACTCAGGAGCCACTGACAATTTTGTGAGCGAAAGCTTTCTCCAACGAATGGGGATAAAATCACGGTTGCTAGATAAGCCGAAGCGAATCTACAACATCGTCGACACCGCAAACAAAGCAGGACACATAACTCGTTACGTTATCCTTCGAGTTAGTGTCAAAGGAAATGACAAGGAAATGAGATTCCTAGTCACCAACATCAGAAAAGAAGATATACTCTTCGGGTATCCCTGGTTAGTGGCCTACGAACCCCAGTTCAACTGGAGGAGAGGGTCAATTAACCAGACCCATCTTCCAATCATGTTCAAAACAGTCAACGCAGCCAACAGACGAAGCGTTCTGGCTCATCTACTAACGAAGTCGAAGGAACACATAGTAGAACAGCTGGAGCAGGAGGCATCACACGGGCGGAGAATATTAATCCCAGCTGTCGAACACGCCATTGCAGCCAAACCTAAAGACAAAGGGACTGCCATCCTGCCTCCACAATATGAACCATTTTGCAAGGTGTTCGACGAAGAAGTATCAACGAGACTCCCAGGAAGGAGACCTTGCGATCATGCAATTACACTTCAACCTAATGCCCCAACATTGCTAACATGCAGAGTTTACCCCATGACCCACACTGAAGATGAAGCCTTGGACACCTTCATTGACGAACATCTCAAAAAGGGTTATATCCGACCCTCGCAACCACCATATGCGTCATCCTTCTTCTTTATTAAGAAAAAGGATGGGAAGCTATGCCCGGTACAAGACTATCGTGCTATAAATCGGTGGACGGTGCGAAACCAATACCCACTCCCACTGATAGCAGACTTAATGCGGGACCTTGGAGGAGCAGTCATGTTCTCAAAGTTCGACATCAGACAAGGGTACAACAACATCCGAATCAAAGAGGGAGACAAGCATAAAGCAGCTTTCAAAACAAGACGATGACTCTTTGAACCCACGGTGATGTATTTTGGACTTTGCAACTCACCAGCAACCTTTCAGGCCTTTATGAACAAAATCTATCAACCGGTCATAGCAAAGTTCGCGACGGAAGGCACACACATCCACATTTACATGGACGACATAGCCGTCGCTACCAACGATTGTGGCTCCTTACAACATACAAATGAAGCACATATGGCGGCGGTCGCAACAGTACTTGTGGTCGCCGCAGCCCATGATCTCTACTTCAAATTGGCCAAATGCGCATTCCACGTTCCTTCTATTGATTACCTGGGAGTAATCCTTGAAAAGGGGATGACGCGCATGGACCCTGCGAAGGTCATGGGTGTCCGCACTTGGCCCACACCAACAAAAGTCAAAGACATGCGCAGCTTTTTAGGCTTTTGCAATTTTTACCACCCCTTTATTTGAGGATTCGCCAACATCGCCAAACCAATGAACAAGCTAACAAGGAAAGACATCAATTGGCATTGGGGACCGACCCAACAACGCACCTTCGAGACACTCAAGGACTGTATTACAAGCAATCCAGTTCTCACTCACCCAAATCCAAAGGTACAATATGATCTTGAAGTAGATGCATCAGGATTTGCAGTCGGAGCAGTCCTCACACAGAAGGGATCCGATGGCAAAAAACACCCAGTAGCATTCTACTCGGCCACCCTCAATGAAGCTGAACAAAATTACGACATATACAACCTGGAGTTACTAGCCATCGTAAAAGCACTACGGAATTGGAGATACCTACTGGTGGGATCACCACACAAGGTCAGAGTATTCTCGGACCACATGAACCTGCAATACTGGCAAGACCCACAGAAGATTAGCCGAAGAGTAGCTCGAGAAGTATTGGAACTGGAAGAATACGATATTGAGATACATCACCTCAAGGGACGAGCCAACGGTAGAGCAGATGCACTGTCCAGAAGACCAGACTATGACACCGGGGAAAAGGACAACAATCGCGTCACCGTCCTACCAAACGAAATATTCATATGAACGATCGCAGGAATCACATTGATACCCATCAAACAGGACGAAACGCGGATCGAGGCGTGGATTAGCCCTCATGAACTCAAGAAGATAGACGGTGTATGGTTCAAGAATGGAAGAGTAGTAGTCACCACCAATAAACACGAAGAACTAAGGGAGGTCATAAAACAACACCACGATGCGTTAACGGCAGGTCATCCAGGGATAGCAAAGACACAAGAGCTACTAGCTCGACACTACTGGTGGCCAAAAATGAAGACGGACGTCATTGACTACGTTCAAGGGTGCGCGGAGTGTCAACGACACAAAGTCAACACTCAACCCACCAAAGCACCATTCGAACCTATCTACCCACAAATAGAAGCTACGCCATTCGAAGTTATCATGGTGGATTTTATAACTAAGTTACCCCAGTCAGACGGATATGATTCAATCCTGACGATCACAGATCATGATTGTTCCAAGGTGTCGATATTCTTACCCTGCCAAGAATCGATGTCAGGAGAAGAAACTGCGATGCTATATGCTCAAAAGGTACTCCCGTGGTTTGGACTTCCAAGCAAGATAATCAGCGACCGAGACCCCCACTTTGCGGTGAAGTTCATGAGAGAACTATGCTGAGTCCTTCAAATACAACAAAACATATCGACCGCTTACCATCCAAGGACAGACGGGCAATCAGAACGCACCAATCAGTGGTTAGAACAATATCTCCGACTGTGGGCAAATGAGAAACAAGATAACTGGGCAACACAACTACCTCTGGCAGAATTCGCTCATAACAATACAATAAGCAGTACCACTAAGCAAACCCCGTTTTTCACGCTAATGGGGTATCATCCAAGAGATAAATGGGCGCCAGGTACAATCAGCTTGCCCAGCATATCAAAAAGATTAGAACAATTGAAGGACGCCCGCCAGAGCGTGCAGGAGAACATGATAAAGGCTCAGAAGTCATGGGTCAAACACAAAGACATGCCTAGATACACCATTGGAGACCAAGTATGGCTAGATGGGCGCAATCTACAAACAAATCAACCTGCTGCCAAGCTTGTGCCCCAGAGACAAGGGCCGTTTGAGGTCGTACAGGTGCTGTCCCCTGTGAATTATCGGCTCAAACTACCTCCACAATGGAAGATACATGACGTGTTTCATACAGATTTACTCACACGTTACAAAGAAACGTGTATGCATGGTGTAAATTACCTATGCCCACCACCCAAACTAGTTGAAGGCATGGAAGAATATGAAGTCAAAAAGGTGATAGGCTCTAGAAGGCACGGTCGAGGGCGCAAACTCCAGTACCTCATCAAATGGAAGGGATATGCAGATTCGGAAAACCAGTGGGTTCTGTGGAGCGACGTTCACACGGAGGAAGAGATAAGGAAGTTCGCACGACTAAACCCGAAGGCTGAGACTCACATAAAAGCAGCCTTGACAGGACCGTTTACACCATCAACTTCCTTACCTCCTCACACAATGACCAATGTCCCTCTCTCCATTATCAACCTTGACAAGATCCCCTACATCAACACCCTCACCACCTACGACGCCACCAACAATGTGGACGACCCCTTCTGCTCAACAGTCGAGCACGTCCGAGCAGTTGCCGAATGAGACCGTGCAGAGAGAGAACAACACAAGCGAGACCTGGCCGAGGCTCGCAGGCGATTCCCCACTCCCGCAAGCGGCTGAGTGGAGGAAGATGAGGGAGGAATACGGCCTCTTGAAGGAGGTGATGTCAGCGTGGAGGACGGACCAGATAGTGAAGATGACGGCAGCGGAGAGACGGATGAGGATACGGCTATTAACGAGGCAAGTGTCGCCCAGTCCTCCGCCACCTCCCTCACAACCACCGCTGTCGACCACGGCAGTAGCGAAGACGAAGACAACAGCAGTGATGAATCCTACCACAACGCCCAGGTTGTCTGCATCCAGTGCGATAACCCCCCAAATTATTGCCACTGCGCTCCCGTCCCTGTACCTTTCCAAGTCCACACTCTTACCGGCAAAGCCCACGATGACGCGAGCCGACCACCTCCAATTGCTGTTATCTACGGAGCAACGGCGGAACAAGGATACAAAGCGCGCAGTCTACCCCCCTATCGGGAAGAACGCGACCCATCACCCGTCACTACGCGCCGAACACATGCGGCAAGGCACCCTCTCCGTTCCATATCGCCTGCCCCCGGCGGATTCATCCTCAACAACAGGATGAATTGGGTCCCAATGATAATCGAGCACGAAGGACGTCGAATCCCCGCAAAGTATGTATGGGTCCGCATGCTTGATAACCCCGAGGTGTTTGGGACGATGGGGAGATACTCGCCCATCTACCAAGCGGACATCCACGCTGAGCCGTGCCGAGACATGGGCCCTGCAGCTGAGTACACACGAGAAGAGCTCCAGTATTTCCATGCTAACTTCCATGGAAAGCGACAAGTAGATGAAGCCCTCACTAGGTTGGGGGACATTTCCCTCCAAGCTGAGGTGAAACGCTACCGCGCGTCCATGGAGGTCATCACCGAACTGGAGGCAGCAATCAAGAAACTAGAGGACGACATCTTCGTCCACATCGACAGGGCCCGGCATTCAGCGGTGAGGTTAGGGCACGTGCATGCCCTCAGGAGAGTACGAGATGAGCATGAGACAGATGTCGGACTTACTATGGTAACAAGTTGGGTGGTGGAGCGTGGGCGCTCACCCTTGTAAAGGGGGTGATGTTACGATTCACCAGTATTGGTCAGTGTAAGCGGGATGACAAGTCGCTCCCGAATCTTACCAAGAAGCTGATATTGCTTATTCACGTATGACTGTATGATTACTGATAGTATGAGTGGGGATTACTTAGCATTAATAGTAGTGGCTGTATCACTGACAAAGGCATACAGTCAAGAACCAGTTATAAGGGTGCTGTCAACTGATGTGGTCGACAGCTTGACTCTTTTGTACCATCATCGAATCTAGTTGGGTTCCCTCTTCAGACCTGCCTCGCACATTGCTCTCTTAGGAAGGCACTTTCAAGTGTCCTTGGACTTAGTCATGCCTGCGCACATTGACTCGTGCTGCTAAGTCATGTTCTCTTACCACCGCGTATAACGGCCTAAGTCAGGCTTGGGTCACGACGACCATAACATTGATGGCATGGGCATCGGGTGAGGGGGTATGTGGGTGTGAGAAATTATGTACCACTCAAAATTTGCCCGGTTTCGAAGTTTTAGGTACAAATGATAGGGGGGAAGATTGGAAAGGGCCGAGAAGAGTTTCTGTTTGGCCATGCATGAAAGGGCCGATGTATTGTCCTGTCACGAACTCATTACGAATAGCATCATTATATACACTCAGTAAATTATTGATAGAGGGGTGATTAGGGGGAGAGTAAGTGCATGGGATCCAGGGGATCCCAAGGTCAAAGCCCTCAGACAATCCCCGCACCAGTGACGGATATCTCCTCTCCAAGCCAAGGCAGGCGAGCGCCTCTGCCCAGGCATCCCTGTTGTACAGGGTGAGGGGCTCATGCCTTCTCCATCCGAGGGCATCCCTGAACCCCATGGTCCGATCTCCCACAGCCAGAGCATCGTTGTTGATCTGGGTGGCTCATTGGAGTTGCATCCTCTCAGGATTTGCCAGTCGAAGCAGATGGGCAAACTGTCTGCTGCGACCAGCCAGCCCTGCTCATTCTTTTGGGCAGTGCTGGTGGAGCCATCCCAGAGCCTGAGTCCTTCGCATTTCATGTACGTGTGTTCATGGCGACCGAGGCAAGCCGTGCAGACTCCACCACATGGGCCTGCACCAGTCTGAAAAAACTCAGGCCTCTCTTTTTGGCCATACTGGGGGGTGTCCCAGTCCTGTGCGCACTTCTCTGGATGCTCCTGGCGCGAAGTCTGCTTGTGATTCAGGGACTGCGAATGATATCCCTTCCTCGATGACTCTGCCCTGGCTGGGGAACGTGAACGACCATGGTGGTGCCAAATGGAGCTCCAGGAATCGATTGTGGCAGTCATCGATCTGCGGAGCTGGTGGGGTGGGCGGCCCAAAATGAAAGAGAAAATGGCAATGTGCACACACAAAAAGCGAGGTGGAGGGGAGGGGGGGGGGGCAATGGCATGTGGCAAAAGGCATGGGCAAAAGGCAAGGGCAAAAAGGCAAGGGCAAAAGGCAAGGGCAAAAGGGCAAGGGCAAATGGCAAAATGGCAAATGGCAAAATGGCAAATGGCAAAATGGCAAATGGCAAAATGGCAAATGGCAAAATGGCAAATGGCAAAATGGCAAATGGCAAAATGGCAAATGGCAAAATGGCAAATGGCAAAATGGCAAATGGCAAAATGGCAAATGGCAAAATGGCAAATGGCAAAATGGCAAATGGCAAAATGGCAAAGGCGATAGGCGCAGGCAGCAGGCAAAGGCAAAACGCATACTGGCAAATGGCAAAACGCAGCAATGCACAGCACGGCAGAGGCACGGCAGAGGCACAGTAATGGTGAGGCAAAGGCGAGGCAAAGGCAGCAATACACAGCAGTGGCATAGGCATGGCAAAGGGACCGCAATGGCAAGGCAAAGGCAAGGCAAAGGCAGGGGGAGGCAAAGGCAAGGCGATGGTGACCGTTGATGGAATAGATATCGAGGGAGGGGGAGGAAGGAGACGGGAGGCGTGATTTGCTCTGGGTACTGGTGTTGCGCAGATAGCAACTGATGTCTTAGGAGTTAGCACAAAGCTATAAGAGAAACAGTTACTTCAGAGGTTGAAGAAACTCTATATTACATAGTAACACACCTGTAAGAGAAACAGTTCTATACTAGAGTGTTAGAGAGGTGTGAAAGAGTAAAGGTAAAGTGGGGACTTACACTTCAGAGGTTGAAGAAACTCTGAAGTGTAAGAGCGAAGACAGAGACCCTTATATACTACTCAGGGTGGTCTGTGCGCACATGGTCCGTGCACCCCAATACAGCATGTGCGTGTATCTGTAATTGTAGCACAAGTACTACTATTGGTTGGAAACCAAATAGAACACCATACTGTCACGTCAGCTGATCTAAATACAGCTACTACTGGTATCTTGATAATAAAGAACAAAGGAACTACTATACATGGAACAAAGACAATAAAGATATCTTAAAATAGTCCATTCCCATAAGGGGATCAAAGTAGATACCGCTAGTTACAGGATGACTCAATCATCCTTACAACACAGGAATCCAGATAACCGGTCCGTGTCAACAACTGGAACCCTAGGGGAAGGATGCGTACCTGCTCGAACATTTCTTTGCCCCTTATTACACTGTCCCGAGTGCACATCATGTCATTTACCTCGTCAGCTGTGGACCGCAGGTACTCTTCTTGAATTATCTCGATGTTGTATCCATCACCGCACTTTTAGGAATTGAACCAGTGGAGATGGACATGACTTTGGTATAACAGCAAGGCTTCCTTGCCATTTGTGTTACGTTCCCACTGAACGTTGATCCGACTTGGATCCGATGGGTCTTCCTTGCTTCAACACTGAGTAAATTGCACGGCTTCTGAACTCAGGAACGACTTGTACGACTTGTAAAGGGCGAACAACCAATAAGGTCCCTTTTGTACCGCCTAGCTTGAGGTTCGTTTCAAGGTGGCAGCGCCTAACACTTAAGTTGGCAACAAGATAGTCACAATGAACAATGACTCTGCTATAAGACTGTCTGCACCTCTTGAGAAGTATACAAGTGGGTTTTAAGACAACTAAGCTAGCGAACTAGAGAGCAGCTTGTATAGTATTTATAGTAAATGTCCGTCAAGCCACAAAGGCGACACCATAGTATGAGTAATAAGGAAAGGCATAATGACTCACAGGTCAATTAGCAACTCGTAAGCAATTCGTAAGGCATCAATAAGCCATCAGTAAGCGTCCCCACCAATGAGTGACCAAGCACCTCCAACCAGTGAGTAAGCAACCACAGGGCATCAGTCAACCCTCCTCATCGCGTAAGTAAGCGATCACCAATGAGTAAGCGAATGAGTAAGTGAATGTCTAAGCATCACCAAGCATGAATAATACCAATCGTAAGCCAATAATAATGCATCTGTAAGCAATGGCTCCGGCGCTAACACAGGCGCTCCTTGAACTAATCCATCAATAACACTTTCCCGAAAGGGGATCAAACCCGGCCCGCTGGAGTGCGTCCCAACGGCAACCACGGCCCGCTGATATCGGCAGCGTCAGGTCGCTGGTCTTACACCACACAATCGCTGTTTGTCGTCGTTGGTCGTCTTCAGGACACAACTGTCTTCCGCCAGTTCCATGGCTTCGTCCAACGTCCCTTGAGTTATGAGTTAGGCCAGATACGTACTGTGGCCCGGGACAAATCCATCCTTGCACGCCCCCCTGACTTATTGCTTAGGTCAGATCCCGTGACCCGGGGGTTTCCACATGACCATGTCACGTGACCCTCTTCCGTCCTATAATAACCTTCCTGCCAGCATCTGGGGTACTTCCGCGAGTTATTAGGTTACTCACGAGCTGGCGAACTCTGCACGCCTCGTCATAAGCGAGGTAACTATCGTCTTCTGCCGCTATGAGTGCGCGTACGGCCTCTTCTTCTTCGATGTCTTCTTCTGCACGTGACTCCCAGGTGTGCGCTTCTGGGTAATCATAGCAACTCTTCCAATGTTCATGTAGGCATTTGCGTTGTCTCTGTGTCTTGGCAGCTTGAGCAGGGTCTGAGCGTAACAATTTGGCTGCACTGCCCTCGGGTGTAGCTCAAGGTTAAGAAAAAAGCCCGAGATGGCTTCAGCATGGAGCACAGGCCACACACCAGATTTCTCCATGAAATGGAGCATCATGTTCTTGGCATCTAGCATTTCCCCCCAGCTGAGGTCCTTGTCTTTTCTGATACATCTGGTGGGCCTCTGTGCAGCGAGGGGGCGCAAGGCGATAGCATCCCTGTGCTGGGCCAGACCTAAGGAATCATCGCTGACCAGATTCCTTTCGTCAGCTGCCGCCTCTCTACAACCCTTGATCGTGAAGTAATTAAGCTCGACATACTCTAAGTTGTCAAGTTTGTTGAGGGCGTATTGAGCCAGTCTTGGCTCGGTGCAGGACCGGTCGAAGATGGTCAATTTTGGCTTCTTCTTCTCCACTTCTCTGCGTAGCTCCTCTGCTTCTCTTTCATGCTGGGCATGTAGGGCGTCCTCTTCTTCAAGAACTACTCTCTCGCGCTTGGCCTCTTCAACTCAGTCTTGCTCTGTTTGAGCGTTCCAGGCAGCTATGAAGGGCTCATTTTCATGTGTCCACGCGTCCTTCATCTGCTGTGCAGCCTCCTCATGAGTCAGGGGCTGATCACCCTGATGAGCACCGATCATTGATTGTCTAAGAAAATCCCATTGGGGGCCCCCGAAATTAGGGCAGATCGCCCGGTTGGGATCTTCAATAATGCGTGGCATGTTGGATCAATGCTTTTTTGGTTTGGTGAAAACTTCTGAATTCTATAACTAGATACTGTCCCTAGGTTTTGAAGAAAGAAAAGGAGCACCGACTCTTTGAGGCGGGTGCAGAGTAGGAGAAGAGGTGGCGGCACGGAAGAAGAAGATAAGCACGTGCCGCCCTGTTCATTTACACTACGACTGTACTCTACGCCGAAGCGAGGCACGAGCGTAGGCGTAGACCGGGCACTATGCCCAAGGTGAACTGAATATCGAGGTTCGGCTCCCTTGATGGATCGCTTGGGTTGTAACCCCCACCGTTGATCTCCATGACAGTGTAAGTCGCATAGGTTCCGTCGGTGCGAAACTGCTTCATGAATTGCATCAGGTCGTCCGGGCTCGGGTACTCATTCCTAAATCCCGCAACGCCGATCACGTTCCAGTTCGCTGTGGTGGGTATATAGGCTGATGTCCTGTACAGCGAACGTAGTAACGCTGGCGTGACATATTGAATAGGCTTTGGCAACGGACGGCCTGACCCGAGGTCTCCCGCCGGGACCCCGCCGCGGCGCACGGATCGCTTCTGCCACATACGCGGAAGGCCAAAGTGTGTGGTCGGTACGACGGTTCGCACGCACTCGAGTAGCTCCTCTGGAAGCCCGTAGCTGAGTGTACGGAGAACGGTCGTATTAGTTCCGATGTGGTGGTAGGGCTGGTACGATGCTCCCAGGAGATCGTTGGCTCGCGGCACGGGTACCCCGATGGGCGTCAGCTCACTGCCTCCATGTTTCGTTAACATTGTGGAAGGGTGTATGCCGTGATGTTCGAGCCAGGCGTTGACGAGATCGAGCACCTCCGTGGGAGGCGCAACAAGCTCAGCGACCTGCTCTCTTGACAGGTGCTCACCGTATCTTCCACGGAGTAGTGGCACATGCGAGTGGGTACGGTGCGCGCAAAAGGGTGGCGGAGAGGACGTACTTCGGATGGTCAGGACTGTTGACTTCATTGAGGGCGTCAATCAAGGCGTTCTCGTTTTGTGGCTTGAGTGCGATGTGGAGATCGATGGTGGTATCAGCGGCAGGGTGACCCAGGTTCGTCCAATCATCTGGCACCGAACTCCAGCTGTGCTTCACATGTACGTCTCCCCGACGTGGCGTGAATGACGTCGCGAGGCCGCTGAGGGGCGTGATGGCGAAGATACAGAGCACAGAGAGCATGCGATAGCACATGATATACAGTATGATACAACGGATTTAAACGGTTCTCAAGAGTCAAGGAGTCGAGGCCTGAAAGACTGGATGTTCACAGAGCATGAGAAGTTTAAGACCTGAGACAGTGGCTCGGGGCTTTTATGGTGCACACCGCGTCATGGGAACTGAAATCGACAGCACCATTGTCAAAATGGGGTGAGATGTCGAAAATAGATGCGAAACCGCGGGTTCCCCGACTAAGTTACGACTTGAGATATTGCTGTGGCCGATGCTAATTGGACGTGTAACCTTAGCTGAAGTATGCCGACATATAATGGAGAGTAAGTGTGACGCCCGAGGTTTTGAGGTGATCATTGTTGAGATCGAGCTGAGATCGAGTTGTCAATCGCTCGGACGAACCGACCGCTAGCAGAAGACATGTAGCACGTGTTTTCGTCAGAAACTTCCAGTAGTTCCATTTTAGATATTCACTTACCTAAAATCGTATGCAAAGGTCGGGAGTAGTCTTAGAACTGTACAGTAGACAGAAAGACTACAGTAAATACCTTTCGTAGATGTAGATTCAGTCGAAGACTATCTGACTGAAGTGAGTTACATGAGTAGTCAACCGTTTTTTCTATCGCTATACGTCACGGTATACAGCCGTACGACTTCTCGTCGTACATCTTATAGTTTGCCCGCCATTGCTAAATAAAAGCGTAGCAAGACTAATCCCCTTCCGGACCTTTCATCATCGTCCGCTCCGCCGCCGTCACCGTCTGACTCTCCAATGATGCCCAAAGCGTAAAAATCATACTAGTATGTCTGAGTCGTCTGACTGAGGCCTCTCTCTCCCAATCTTTAATACAGTAGCCATAGATAGCAAGTTGTAGTTATGGAGGAGCTCGTTGACAGCAAGTGTATTAAGTAGTTGGGGTAATCGAAGGCTCAACCCTTTCAAACATCGGGTACTGTGTGTGGCGGGAGTGAGGAACGAACAAAAGAGCAGCACGTGTTCGGTCCTCTACTCTTTGACGCCACTGGCAGCATCTGCTCAATTTTCAACTGGTTCAGAACTCAGGAATAATAGCCAATTATCTATACATTCATCCCTTCATATAACCTGTCTACAAAACGTCCATCAGAGACGCGCCATGTGTCCGTGAAAGTCCCCCAGGGGTTCGCTAGAATGTCCTGATGTGAATTCCGGCAGCCGATGACTGACAATCTTCAGGGGAGGTCACCTGACGCACTGCAAGTCGAAGGTACTGTCCGTGCAGAGTCTACTGGTAGCTTGTCGTGCTCAAAGTGCACCTGGAAAGCAAACAGATCAACAAGAGAAGACACTCCAGCTACCCCAAACCGCGGTATGCCAAATATAAATGGCCCTCGCTGGCAACATCAATGACTGCATCCGGAATAGCTCCAGGGGGAGCTGCACAGGTGCGTCCTACTATGGGCATTTGCCGCCATTGTGCCACTGTGCCATTTATCCAACAGTTTTTCGCTAGCCTGAAACGCTTTTTCTTGCCATCCGCTGCGGGTTAATCATGGCATATATCCTGCAATCGGGCTTTTGGCCACCTCCCTGCTATTTTATTACACGTCATCACCTGTTTCTCGTCCATCAAATGCTACTTGCTATGTGCTACTGTATTTCAATTCCCACGCATACCCGCTATTGGTCGTTTTGCCACCCACCACTGGCATGTTTTCACCACCCTGTTCATCAGACGGTATTCGCTACAGTATTTGCTGCTGGCTATTCGCAAGCACCCTACCATACATTTTTTGTTGTTGTGTTAGTTATAAGACGCTATGTGCTACTCGCTATCAGCTGATCAGCGCATGTGTTCTTCCATCGGTTCTGGCCAACCCAGACCAACGTTTACCACGCCTAAAATTCCATCATACTCCATTTCCTCACTCATTTGCCGGCTGATCGAGGCACGCGCCCTCCCATTATCTATCCAGGAGGCACCACGCTCATTCTAAAAGAGGGTTTGTACGACTCGCTCTTGCCCCACCAACCAACCAACCAACCATTCCACCGCGTCGCACAAGGACTATCCAGTCCACTACACATCATCAAGTATTTCCTCCAGTCTATCAAAGTTGAGCGACCCGAGACCTGTAACCTAGGTGACCAAGAGTAAGCCAACGTCGAAACATGGAGAGACATGAGTTTGGGACGCACAGGATCCCATCCAGGGGTGGCCGAAAATCCATCAGTATTGCAACCCGGATTCGATCCTGACGTGATGTCCCTCAGTCCTGCAAGGCCGACGGTATATAGCCATGGGTTGAGGAAGCCGAACGGCCGCATGCCTTTTGAAAGCCGGTAGTCATTCAGCAGGGAGATGATGCTCGCTGCGACCTGTATGTAAGCAGTTAGTCGTGTTCTCAAGGAGTGATTTGGAGGATGCAGAGAGAAAAGCGTCGAGGGGGGAATGTCGCACCGGAGTGGAACAGCTCGTGCCATCCATGTACCAGAGTCTGTTGTCGAGAAAGAAATCGAAGTCAATTGCCTGTACAGCGATATCGGGAACGCCACGCCCCCCCGGGCTGCACCAATTACAACAAGTGAGAATGAGATCAAATTATAGTGGCAAACGCACTTGTAAAGGCCGTAATACTGGGTGCCGAGGTTCTGAAGGAAGGTGGACACGGCGTGGTCCTGGTAAGGCTGCCGCGGAAAGTAGATTGAGAAGCCGCCACCTGAGAAAGAAGCCGCCACCTCCGGTTTGTAGCCCGTCGTTCCGCCGACGCTGGTGACCCAAGGACCTACGAATACGTGGGTGGTGTAGTGAGCGATCTGTGCTAACACCCGTGTTTGAGACAAAAACGCCATACGTACAAGATGCAGGAAAAGCAGGGGAGAACAGGACATAAGAGTTGCCGAAGCTGTCGTCGAACCGGCAATTCCCTTCCCCGACGCCGTGGTCGCCGCTCGCTAAGAGGACGGTAGAGCCGCGCGCGCCGATTTCCGCGAATAGGTTGCACACCTTCCTCGCGTAATCTGGAGGAATTCGGGACTCGCTAGAGCCGTATGACATGGTCACCGTCTGCGGGACACTCGGCTGGTTGCGCATGAAGTCAAGCCAATTGAAGAACATATCGTCCTCGTACGACGCGCCGCTGGTGCTGTAGAATGTGATCGGAGTCGGGTATGTTATAGCCTCAGCATACTGAATATTGAGGCTTGCCTCGTCGCCCGGGCTGCTCGGGTGGTAGCTTCCGCCTTTAATCTGCATGACAGTGTAGGTCGCATAGGTACCGTCGGAGCGATATTCATTCATGAATCGTCTCAGGTCGTCGGGGTTTGGGTACTGGTCAAGGAAGCCCGTAACTCCGAGAGTGTTCTGGTCCACGGCAGCGGGATAATAGCCAGAAATGTTGTACATCCAACGCAACAACGCCGGCGTGACAGGTTCCGGACCGCTCGATGGAACAGGCGAAGGTGCTGGCAAGACGGCTCCGGCCGGTGCTGCCCCTCCACGCCTCATGACCGATTTGGGCATGTGCGCACGCGGAAAGCCGAAGTGTGTGGTTGGTATGACGGTTTGCACCTTCTCGAGCAGCGCCCCGGGGAGTGCGTAGCTGAGCGTGCGGAGAACGGTCTCGTTCGTCCCGATGTGATGATAGAGCTGGTACGAAGCCCTCAGCAGACGGTTCGCTTGGGACACAGGCACGCCGCTGAGCATCAGCCAACTGCCGCCGTGTTTCGTTGAGACGGTGGAGGGGAGAATACCGTGGTGATCTAGCCAGGCGTTGACGAGTTCGAGGACATATGGGGACGGCGCGACAAGCTCAGCGACCTCCTCCTTTGATAGATGCGCTCCATATCTACCACAAGGCAGCAGTATACGTGTGTAGGTACTGAGTGGGCGAAAGTGTGGTGAGGACGCACTTTGGATGACCGGGACTACTAACGTCATAGAGGGCATCAATTAAGGCGTTCTCATCTTGGGCCTGGAGTGCAACGTGGATATCGATGGTGGTATCAGCAGGCGGGTGACCTAAATTGTGCCAGCTGTCCGGTACAGAATACCATGTGTGCTTGGGATGCACATCATCCCAATCTGATGAGGGTATTGCGAGGCCATCGAGGAGCCGAACCGCGAAGACAGAAAGTACAGAGAGTAGGTGAAGGCGCATGGTCTTTGCGATAAACAAATTCAAGGTGCAAGTTAAGAAAGTACAGGAGGTTTGAAGTACGAAGGAACTAGAGCTTATCGTAGACGCTGAACTTAGCTGGAGAGCGGAACTTTTATGGAGAATCTTACGAACCAAAATCAACAGCGAAAATGAAGGAGATGCCCCAAAAGAGATGCACAACAGCGACTGTATCCGCGGCTAAACCGAGGATGCAAACACCCGTTGATCGCGTGAATTCAGGCACCACTATCTCCCCATCTCCCCAAGAGTTCTACACCGAGAGTTCTACAACTTGTCGAGGGCAGCAAGCGCAACATCTGTTTTTTTGAGAGGTACACACCGTATTTACCAGGGACGATAGAGAGGGCGCACTTTGGACGTCCGCTGCCGACGTCATAAAGGGATTCGTTCGTTATCATGCATCATGTTAGGCTTTTGAGTGCAAAGTGGAGATCGATCGTGGTGTCGGTGGGTACGTAAGTTGGACGGTACAGAATTTCATTCGTACTCTCATGGTAATTCTCTTACTGTGATGCGAGGTGTCCCGATGCCGCCGAGGCGCTCGATGCGAAGAAAGAAAGCAAGAAGAGCGGGTGAAATCGCTTGGTTACTGGAAATCACAGAAAAGGCATCCACATCACAACCATTTTACGTAATCATCAAACTTAAGAAGGCTCTTTAGAAGTGTCGCAGAGAGTCCGTCTTTGAGACAGTGATGGCCCGGCCAAAGATTTTACGGGATATCTAAGGTTGGGGGTGAAAGGGAACTTACACTTTAGCCGTAGATCCCCTTCAAGTTGGCCCTAGGTTGTGACACTGTCGAATACAAGGTCGAATATGCAAGAGGAGGCGCGACCTTGACTGACAACGAGATTTCAAGGTGAAATTCAAGTCTTAGCTTCGACGTGTGATACGCGAAGCTCGTTCCTCCCTTATCTTGGTTTGCGGCCCATGGGATGGGCTTGCACCAATCTCGAATCTGGACCCGCTTCACGTCCATGCGATGCAACGATGACACCACTTTCAACTTATCAAAAGCCATCAGTAACTCAGAGTGCCACTCCATTGAAAAAAAAAAAACGCATATGATCGGTCAGCAACTAGATTTGGGTTCAAGTCGGAGCGACACAGAGGAAAATCTGGCAACGGTGCAGTCAGTGAGGATTGAAGCATAAAGGCTCGACACGACGCTGCTGAACTGTTAACACTTGAGCCACGCACGGAGAAAATAATCGGGATATAAGGCAGTTTAGTTGAGAGGTCAGAACTGGGAAAACAAGAGAAAGGGAGAGGAGAAAAATCAGCAGCCCGGGTCACACAACACTTACGCATTGACCATGAAAAATTCCAATAATAATTTGGAAGAATTAACATATTGAGCATTGGTGGTGTAGCGGTAACATTGGGTCTTCCCATGGTTCTCCATCTTGGCCTAGCTCCGGGTTCGACTCCCGGCCAATGCATTTTTTTTTGCCTTCATTCTTCTCGCTTAAAAATACAGTAGTACCTTATCGCAACAGACCAACAGAACTACAGTACCTCAACCTACATACATATCTTCATATACAGTAACTTCAAGGTTAGATTTCTGTTTGCAAGTTGCGAGTAAAGTTTACAATTCTCACGTACGGCATTACAGCATGATGTGATGACGGAAAACTGTTACCCCTGAGACCCGGCAGTCGGGACTGCCGAAAGCCGAACAAGAACGTAAGGGAAGTTCTTTTTCGCCCCAATGAAACAAGCTCGGAGATACTGTACTGTATAGCATCTCTGGGAAGCCCTTACAGTATTACTACAGTGCTCTACAGTAAGCAATACAGTATGGTTCTTCGCTCATCCATTTCCACCCTCGTGGGCACTACCCGAACACCTCACCTCATGTCATCCCTCTCCCCAGCTGCAGCTCTCTCCGTCAGCGTCAGCCTCTTGCCGGGGCTCGCCAAATCCGTCGTTTTTCTGCTTGTCATTCTGAATGTGCGATCCTTGCCATTGGTCTGGCACTGTACGTGGCTTCTGTTGTTATAGTTCGTTTTTTCATCATCGCGATTGCTTATAATTTTTATCAGTGAGAGTGTTGTTTTGGCCCCTCTCAAGGGTGTGGTGGCTCTCGCGACGTGCGCGCATCCGCACGTTCTCCTCGTCTTCTACGAGCAAAAAAGACGCGCACAGGAATTGCGATTACCTTGTGCCCGTTGGCCAAAATCCGCTTGACCACGTTTCAGTGACAAAATCCTGGGCAGGTGCGGGATGCTTCCTCCTCTACTTCTCTTTACCATATTGACTTATTTCGCTGCTCTCTTTTTTCGTCAGGACCTGATGATTGTGACTACAACTGGCATCTTAGCAACTCGTCGTACTCGAAGGTGAATGATGTGGTTCCTGTCTGGGCGTTCGGACCTGCGCAGTTCGAGTTGGGTGAGACGCAGAGGCTGAACCCTGGCACGAAAACAGGTCCTTGATGTGGCGCGTTCAAACAGTGTCGTGAATATCTTGCCTTCCTTTGTGATCGCTGGGGGCGCAATCGCGCTAGCTGGTATGTCCAAGCGTCGCCCTCCTTCCTGGCGACTCTACTGACCTTCCCGTCTCGTGCAGGCACGCACTTCCAATTCATCCGTGAGATCCCCATCTTTGCGCGCTACGAGGTGCGGTCGCAGATTGTCGGATGGGACCACAAATGGGTACGATTCATTCATTCACCATCTTGACCCTTGCTTAACTTCCGTTTTACGCAGCTCTATGTCGTCCATCGCTTCGTCTCGCGCCACAAGCCCGGATTGCGGCGAACCGCCCCAGCCATCACCAATGGCATCGACAGCGATAGCCCCTCCCCCACTCCGACCCCATCGGATTCCAGCACGGATCTCTCGGCAGATGCCGTCCGCGCCGCGGCCGCCACGGCACACGAGCCCGAACCGGACGGCGCTACACTGCACTGCATCTCGGTCAACGTGATGGTGTTCAAGCACGGACGCATCACGGTGCCTCCCGCGCTAGTGCTTGCAGGAGAGGGATTTGGCGCGACGCACTTGCAGGGTGCCGCTGCGCGCGCGCGCGCGGTGGAGCTGGGGCTCGGGGGTATGCATGAGCTGCACCGCGGGTCGTGGCGGGCGGTACCGAAGGGCCCCGAGCGCTGGTGGGACGCGGCGATGCATGGTCTTGAGGACCGGATTGAGCGGCGCGTGGCGCGGGTCATCGGGGTCCGCGTAGGACTCGAAGGTGCATTGGAAGTCCGAGGGCTGTGATGTTTTTGTTCCTCACTTGATGGACGGCCCTCTTGTTGGCTGCCCGACTATCAGATCTATCAGACATGGCATTTTCTTGGCTATAGAGTGTCTTCTATTTCTCTCGTGTCTACAGAAAACCGAAGCAAGAGGTTTTGGCCTGGTAAATTGTGGGATATTATACCATTGTCAAGCTTTATTTAGGCTTTAGCCTCACTCAAGTTCATGTCTCGGTCTACTTTCGCTAGAAGTTGAGGTCACGCGTCCACATGGCAGCAGCCACGTCAATATCTGGGAACCTTGCATCTACCTCCAGGATCTACCTCTATTTTTATAGATGCATTGCTGACGATTTCAGGTCCGAGGAGCACCACCATAAAAGTTCCAAGCCACTCAAGCTGTCTCTGGTGTCGTAACGCCCCGTCTTCTCTAAACGTTCTCTAAACGTCTAGCCCTTCAGGCTTCAACTTCTTAACTTTTGAAGGTCGCTTAGATCGGTTTCATCGTACTGAATATCATGCGCTATCACATGCTCTCTGTGCTTTGTATCTTCGCCACCACGCTCCTTAGCGGCCTCGCGACGCCATTCACAACACGTTGGGGAGACGTACATGTGAAGCACAGCTGGAGTTCGGTGCCAGATGATTGGATGAACCTGGGCCACCCGGCCGCTGATACCACCATTGATCTCCATATCGCACTCAAGCCACAAAACGAGAACGCCTTAATTGACGCCCTCAATGAGGTCAGCAGTCCCGACCATCCGAAGTACGTCCTCTCCACCACCCTTTTGCGCACACCGTACCCATCAAAAAGTGCCACTACTCGTTGAAAGATACGGCGAGCACCTGTCAAAAGAGCAGGTCTCTGAGCTTGTCGCGCCTCCAACAGAGGTGCTCGATCTCGTCAACGCCTGGCTCAAACATCATCGTGTGCGACCCTCCACTATCTCAACGAAACACGGCGGGAGTTGGCTAACGCTGATTGGGATGCCCGTATCGCGAGCTAACGATCTCCTGGAAGCATCGTACCAGCTGTACCATCACATCGAGACGAACACGACGGTTCTCCGAACGCTTAGCTATGGGCTCCCAGGGGGACTTCTCGAGCACGTGCAAACTGTCGTACCGACGACACATTTCGACTTTCCGCACACGTCGCTGCAGAATCCTCTCATTCGCCAGGGCGGAGAAGCAGTGGCGCGGTCGAAGGAAGCGGCAGGAGAGCTCAGGACAGGTTTGTCGAGCCGCGAAGAACTTGTTACGCCGGCAATCTTGCGTTCGCTATACAGGACATCTTCCTACGTGCCAACTGCGGCAAAGTATAACGCGCTCGGCGTTTTTGGACTCCTCGGCGATTCCCCTGACCCTGATGATTTGAGGATATTCATGAACGACTACCGCTCCGACGCGACCTCTGCAACTTACCTTGTCGCGACGGTCAACGGAGGAGTGTACGACCCGAGCAACCCAGCAATGGAGTCCAGTGTCAATATCCAGTACGCCGAGGCCATGGCATTCCCGGCCACGCATATATTCTACAGCGTCGGTACCACCCTGGGAGATCCCCTCATCAATTGGCTCAAATATGTGCTCGATCGGGTGCTCGTCCCGCAGACGATAAGCTCCTCTTACGGCAAAGACGAGTACAAAGTTCCGCCAGATCATGCGATTTGGGTGTGTAACCTGTTCGCGCGGCTCGCCGCGCGTGGTGCCAGCGTCCTTTTCGCGAGCGGCGATGCCGGTGTCGGCCGCGGGAACTGTCGGTTCCAAGACGGCCATGTCCGGTTCCTTCCCACTTTTCCCTCAACGTGTATGTGTACTGGTTTCTCGCTATCTTAAAATAGCACACAGGGCTGGCCCAGATCACTCACTATACCCACACATTCGTAGGTCCCTGGGTTACCAGTGTCGGCGGAACAACGGGCTCCGACCCGGAGGTAGCCGCTCGTATCTCAGGTGGCGGGTTCTCAGTCTACTTTCCTCGACCACCTTACCAGGACCGCGGCGTGCCCACCTTCCTCCAGAACCTCGGCAGCCAGTATTACGGCCTTTACAAGTGCGTTTCCCTACCGTGAGCAGACCTGACCAATCTTCACATATCTAACCAATACAGCGCTGGGGGCCGTGGCGTTCCCGATATCGCCTTACAGGCGCGTGACTTCGAATACATCTTCAACGGACAGCGTCGGATCGCGAGTGGCACGAGCTGTGCGGCGCCGGTGCGAATTTCCCTCATGGAAGCTCTCTCCTCCCTGCATCCTCCTCCCTCGGGCATCCCTCTGACTGCCAATTAAACGTATAGGCCGCTGCAGGCATCATCTCCCTGTTGAATGATTACAGAATTTCAAACGGCAGGTGGCCGCTCGGCTTCCTCAACCCATGGCTATACGGTGGCGGGCTCGAGGGCCTCAATGACATTACTAGGGGATCGAATCCGGGCTGCAATACTCCTGGATTTTCGGCCATGCCTGGATGGGATCCTGTGCGTCCCGAACTTGTGTTTATTCATCTTTTGATGTTGGCTAACTCTTTGTCCCTTAGGTCACAGGTCTCGGGACGCTCGACTTTGTCAATCTGCTGGAGATACTTCGTTATGGGTGGTAGACTACCCACAAACTGACCCGTATACTCAATAGTATACACTTCTCTCCATTAAGTTGTACAGTACTCGCAGTAGACACATGTGACTACCCTCGTGCAGGCTCGAAGGCATTTAAGAATCGGGGTCGTCTGCAGGTGCCGCCCGCTCTCGTGCTCGCGGGAGAGGGATTTGGCACGACGCACGCGCAGGTTTCGCTGTCCATGCGCGGTGGAACTCGGGAACGGGGGGATGCCTGAGGTATACCGCGGGGCGAGCGCTGGTGGGACGTGAGGATGCACGGGATCGAGGACTGTATTATGCGGCGCGTGGGTCAGGTGATCGGGGTCCGCGTAGGACTCGAAGCTACATCGGGGTCCTTCACGTGAGTGGATTGGTTTTTGGGATGTCCGGGCCTTGGTCCGGGCCGTCCCTCTGAATCCATTTATTTCATCCTGAGCCTCCTTGTCCTGAGCTAGACATTGGGTTTTTCGATTACCATTTCACTTTTGTCTACAGAAACCGGATGCAAGAGAGATATACCTTTTTCAATTAGGTTCAATTATTTCTTCGTCCTTATAAATTATGTCTTGGTCAACTTCCGCTGGAAGCTGACGTCGTGCATCCACTTAGCGGTGGCCAACGCAATATCGGGAAACTGTCGGTTTTACATCTATCTTCAGCACCTCCCTCTATTTTCATTGAGTCTCTTTCAATTCAGATGACGCGGATAAAAGCTCTAAGCCTCTGTCTCCGTGCTGTCTGAACGATTATCCTTTCAGGCTTCAGATTCTTAACTTTGTTAAATCCATCAAGCAAGATATCATGCGCCATTACATGCTCTCTGTACTCTGTATCTTCGCCAACGTGCCCCTCTGTGGCCTCGCAACACCCCTCACATCACGTTGGGAAGAAGTGCATGTGAAGCACAGCTGGAGTTCGGTCCCGGATGACTGGACGAACCTGGGTCACCCGGCTGCCGATACCACCATCGACCTTCACATTGCACTCAAGGCCGAAAACGAGAGCGCCTTGATTGACGCCCTCAATGAGGTCAGCAGTCCCGACCATCCAAAGTGCGTCCTCTCCACTCTTCTACGTATGCCGTGCCAACCCATGTTTTCTACACCCCGTCAAAGATATGGCAAACACCTGTCAAAAGTGCAGGTCGCCGAGCTTGTTGCGCCACCCACAGAGGTGCTCGAGCTGATCAACACATGGCTTGAACATCACGGGATACTTCCTTCTAGTAAGGTCATAACGAAACACGGTGGCAGTCAGCTGACGCTCATCGGGGTACCGGTGTCCCGGGCCAACGATATCCTGGGAGCGTCATACCAGCTCTACCATCACATTGGTACAAACACGACTGTTCTCCGCACTCTCAGCTACGGGCTTCCCGAGGCGTTGCTCGAGAGCGTGCAAACCGTCGTACCGACCACAAACTTCGGCTTTCCGGATTCGCCTTGGCAGAAACCCTTCATGCGACGCGGGGAAGCGGCGGCGGCGCAGCCGCAGGCCCCAGCGAGAGAGGACGGGACAGCGCTGTCGAGTCGTGTCACGGTCGAAAATGTCACGCCAGCGTCACTACGTTCGCTGTACAAGACATCTGCCTACGTGCCCACTGCGGCAAACCTGAATGTGATCGGCGTTGGAGGATTCATAGGTGATTGCCCGAGCCCAGACGACCTGGTGAAATTCATGAGGACATATCGCGCTGGCGGTACTTATGCGCCTTACGCGGTCGCGCTGGTCAACGGCGGAACGTACAATCCGAACAACCCAGGACAGGAGGCGAACCTCGATATCCAGTACAGCTTAGGCATAGCATCCCCGATAGGACTTATATTCTATAGCACCGGTGAAACCCATGGGGATTGGCTGGTTTCCTGGCTCGAATATATGCTTGATCAAATCAGCATCCCGCAGACAATAACCCTGTCTTACGGCTTCTTCGAGGTCGGAATTTCACCGGAGTATGCGACGTATGTGTGCAACTTGTTCGCGCGGCTCGGGCGCGTGGTGCTAGCGTACTCGTTTCAAGCGGTGACCACGGAGTCGGTCCCGGCCAGTGCCTGTTCAACGACGGTAACGGAAACCTGTACGTCCGGTTCATCCCTACTTTTCCCTCAACTTGTAAGTGTAGCAGTTTCTCTGCCTGACAACAGTACACAATCGCTGGCTCACCGTACTGGCTATGCTCTTGCAGGTCCTGGGTCACCAGCGTCGGCGGAACAACGGATTACAAGCCGGAGGTAGCCGCAGTTTTCTCCGGTGGCGGATTCTCGGACTACTTTCCGCGGCCGCCTACCAGGACCACGCCGTGCCCACCTT